>CALNHX010012590.1:0-23949 GCA_940337035.1 Agriotes lineatus
TGAACCGCCGCCGACACAGCATAGAAATATGTTCCGCTGATCTGTGGAACCGCCGCAGCCGACAAAGCAGACAAAAAATGTTGATTTATTTTACCGACGACCTCCGTCGCGCTGTACAGGCAATGGATAATTTTCTGTGCTAGAGCTTCTAAGAGATGAGAATTCCAATAATTGTGACTGTTTATGAGAGGCAAACCTTTTCGAAAGACAGTAGTGTTTTAAATATAAGGTGCTTCATATATACAGAGTGAATTAAGTACGTAGACAAACTTTAAGGGGTGTTTCCTTGATCAATTCTAAGATAAAAAGTTCATACAAACATGGGCCTGAACGGCTTTGTTTTCAAAATACGAAGTTTAAACAAAAATATTTTTTTCAAAAATTTCGAAAACGGCTGGAGATATTTTAATGAAACTTGGCATAGGTTAGTATTTCATAAAGTGGCATTGTTCGGTCAAAATAAATTTGATTTATTTCCACCAGTGGCGTGTATCGAGGCCACCTCAGTTACCTTATTTTAGAAAAATCTGGTACGCCACTGTTTTTTTAGCCAAAAGTTTTGTAGCTATTGTTTGTTATTAGATATTTTTTTAAACTTCTTTAAGCTGTATTTTGAAAACAAAGCCGTTTAGATTCCATTAAAGTCCAATTAATGAAATTGCTGTTTCAGATTTTTCCGATTTTCTCAAACAAGGTTTATTCTATCTAAATAATAAAAGATACATCTTTTGTATAGTTTCAATGGGTAAAGCTATAAAAACTTGTCGTATTGACTAAAAACAGTGGCGTACCAGATTTTCCTAAAATAAAGTAACTGGCGATGCACGCCACTGGTGGAAATAAATTAAATTTATTTTGACCAAACAATGCCACTTTATGAAATACTATCATACACCAAGTTTCATTAGAATACCTCTACGCGTTTTCCAGATTTTTGAAGAAAAAAAATTTTTTGTTTAAGCTTCAACACCCTGTATCTTGAAAACGAAGCCGTTTAGGTCGCATGTTTGTATGAACTTTTTATCTTAGAATTGATCAAGGAATCACCCCTTAAAGGTTGTCTACGCACTTAACTTAATTAACACCCTGTATATACACACACACATGCAGAACATGTAGTTCTTGGGTCACGACGCTTCTGACAAGAACCTTACGACGGAGAGAGAGAGTATTACTACTATCAAATTGTCTTTAGAAATGTTTTAGTTATTACTACGACCTTCCATTGTTATTTTTGAGTGTCCATTCCAGGTAACTTTATTTTTGTGATCAGGTTACAATGAGATTATTGATAACCATTTCTTTTAAATTATCTATATGTATAAATTAAGAGTATATAACTTCATGCTGCAAGGATTTACAGGAAACAACTACTTAGCGGGCAAAGACCCTGACCTGCATTGGATTATACCCATAAATCCTAATTGCATAGGTAGCCAAGATCATTCATCAATTCCTAACCAGACACGGACCAGTTTCGGACTTGTTATGTTCATCCTCAGTGTGCCATAGGTAATCGAATTGTTAAATGAAAATAGCTACCAGACTGGCCTCTAAATCCTTGCAGCATGTAGTTTGTTTAGTCCACCTGGGCTCTCAGTACCTGCTTTGCAGGTCGCTATCTGTCACAAAGACATCTTTGCTGTATTGGACAGTTAGTAGCAATATTGACCACCAGAGGCAGATGCTGTCTCTATCGCTACTTCAAGTATATATCTTGTCAATGTGGGGAAAATAATTAATAAAAATATTAAAACAATAACAGTAACAGCTTTTTATTGAAATATAAAATACGAGCAAAAATACATGTACCTAACACAGGGTGTCCGAAAATAACGTAGAAAAAATAGACTGCACAAATTAATTGGGGTTCTTCATATAACATTTTTCAAAATATTCCTTAGTTGTCAAGTTACAGCCCCTTAAAGAGGTATGTTAAAAAACGGTTTTAATTTTTTTATTTAAAAAATAAAATTCCCAAAAAAATAATATTTGACATATCTACTACACTCACTGAAAGGCATCTTGTGAATTTTTTCCACCCCCTTGAGTGCATCACCAAGGGGTGGAATGGGTAACCCCTAATATATTTTTACAAATATTTTTTAAATCCAATCATTTTATATTTCAGAATAAAATATTTTTGAACTTCCTTATTAGTTCTTAAATTTTTTCTTCTCTTTAAAAAATACCGTGCTACCAAACGTTTTCGTGCTAAAAAAAAAATTTCATGCAATGGAGTTCATTTCAATCATCACTGAACGATAATGTTTTAAAACTTTTAGTAGGCTGCTATAATCGAATAATCTAAATATTCATTAACAACCGAGTGTAGTAGATATGCCAAATATTTCTATTGGAAGTTTTGCCCTAATTTTACTTATAGATGACAGACAAGTTGTTTGAGAAGCTATCAGATAAATTTATAATTAATTTCTAATGGATGGCATCCGATACATAAATCGCTCAATATATAAACATTGAATTGTTTATTTGTGGAATAAATCTATTACAAATTGAAACTCATAACTGAACATATATTTACATCATAAACCTAAATCATAAATAAATTATAAAATACAATAAATAACTTTATTAAAAATTAAGTATAAATCGACTGTTAGGACTTATGTGTTCGATTTTGAGCCATTATCAAGGAGAACACTGACAACATAAATCGATTAATAGAATAATAATAAAAAATAATACACAAATAAGAAAAATAATTACATAGAATTATACAATATAATTCAAGCATATACTTGAACTGATATTGAAATGCCCCTTTGTTTTATATGTTACCCAAAATCAGGCAGAGATGCATACATTTTCAACTCAACACTTTTACAAACATTTTAAAACTTATAAAAATTTATTTTTCTTATACCTAATTAACAAAAATTTTGAATTATACCTCAATCTCTAATGAGACAGGAGATACAGAAATACACCCTATTGACTTGTTCTATATTTTTTTTTGGTTTTTTCTCTTTTAGGATTTTCTACCACATGTATTGTAATCTCTTCCGCGAAAACTAAAAATATGGTTACCCAGTATATTACTGAGAGAGTTAACTTCTGCAACAATATTTTTTAGTTTTCACGAAACAAGATTACAATATATGTGGTAGAAAATGCCAAAAAAGAAAAAACAGAAAATTAACAGAATGCTACAAATAACGTTTCGACAATTTGTTCTATATACTATAAATAATTAATCATTGCACATATTGCAATACCAATTTTTTGACGTACTTGCTGAAAAATTAGAGCATCTAACGTGAAACCAATATAAACAGGCATCGCATCTTACTGTAGGTTCACTGGCTAAAATTTGCAAGTTGCATGTTGGACAAGTCCAAATAGCCAATCGTTTTTTGTTTTGTTTTAAACGTTTAACTGTGTTCCATAACGAGGTTGGTATAATTTTTTTTATAATTGATATGTTGACTTCTAGTATTCTAATGTCGACATCATCAATTGATTTTAAATCAATAGATGAAATATTCTTTTTATCTTCAATTCTCTTTGTATTTAATAGCCAATTTAATACTATGTCACGCTTTTCACTAATTGATTTGTTTTCGAAAGATTTCCTTTCTTTTTTCTTTTTCTTTGGGAGACCAATTACTGTTAGATCGCGACCCTTAGGTCTTCCTTTCACTTTTGATGGAACTACAATTATATTATCAATGTCAGTATTCTTATCTTGTTTACTTTTATTTTCTTTGTCACAAATTTGATTTTGAATTGTTTCACATTCTTTATTACTTGAATTTGAAAGACTACATTCTATGTTATAAGTTTCACTGTCTATAGGAATCTCGTTAAAATAATTATGACAATCTATATTTTTACTGTTGTCTCCATCTATTTCTACAGTCTCACCATTTTCATCACAACAAACTATTTCATTTTTATTTGTGCTGCACTCTTTCTTACTAAAACTCATGTCATTTTTTACAGTGGACATAAGTGCATCTTTATTAGAATTTGAATTAATACCACCACCAATATTTCTATTCATACTAATCTGTTCATCTGTTGTTTCAGTCATATTATTGTCATCACAGCCAATATTTTCATTTGGCTCACAGTCTTTTCTATTATTTAAACTAAAATGTTCACTTCGTGGCATGTTAACAATTTCATTTATTGAATTAATATCACATTCTATGTACCCACTATTTATATCAGTATTCCTTGTATCCTGAATTATGATAGAATTTTCACAAATTATCTCTACATTGCCCTCATTATCATAGTCCATTTCATTATTTGATTCGTCATTTATAATATGGCAGACATACTCTGCATCAGATCGTTCAGAGGTTATTTCTTTATTTGAACAGTCAATTTCACACTTGTCTGTTGAAAATAAAAATTTTAAATTGTAGATATTGTGCTGCAACATTTTGACAATATCATCAAATAAATCAACAACTCTACCAAAATTTTCACCTTGAGCCTCAACACCTAGTGATGCAGCCATTTTACATTTAGTAAAAAGTAATCTATACTTTTCCTGTGTACTCAATATTTTTTTTGGTTTTTCATGGAGAACTTCTACAAAATTACTACTTAGTTCAGTTTGAATGTTGCAATCATTGTTATTCAATAGGGTATTATTTTCAAGCAAATATGTCATTTTCCATCTTTCGGGTATCAAATTTTCATCATACAAATCCCTGTCAAGATAATGCCTTACAGCAAAAATATGTTTGCATGGTAGGTACAGTCGTGTGCAAATAAATCTGGGACAGTGTTCTTTTCACATGCAGATTCAGTTAAGAATTGAAGAATATCTCCATGGATTTCCTGCTATCAGAAAGAGTTACATTAAACTTTGACAGGTACTGAAACCCGTAACTCTCTCTGATAAGAGGAAATCCATGGAAATATTCTTCAAATTCTTAACTGAATCTGTATGTGAAAAAACCACTGTCCCAGATTTATTTGCACACGACTGTACATAGACATATGCAAATAACACGAACAGCTATAGGCTGTGGTATAGTATGCAGTTGAAGACTTAGCAGAATCATAGCATTGAAAAGTTGTATTATTTGTAGAAGTTTCATTACTTACAGAAACGTTAACCAATTTATATAAAAATTGTTTTTTCATTTTTATGAATGAATACGGTGTTAGGATCTTTTGATGTTTGTACTCTATACTGTAACGATCATAAAGTATTGCAGGTCTTTTATTCAAAAAATTGGCCAATCTACTATTTTGCTCCTTTTCAAGCGATTTTAAAATTGTCAATAATTTATCTAAAAATTCACCTATTGTGCTATGTTTACTTATTACCTGTTTTAACTTAGCATTTATACTTTCAATCCGGTTGTTTGTCGTATTTAAAAAATTATTATGCTGTGCGCCTAAATACCATTCATCTTTAATGTTAAGCCAATTTGTTTCCAAATATTGAAATATTCTTTCAGAAATGGTATTTTTCATTTTATCCACTAAATCAAAAAACTCGCCATCGTTCTTACTATACACTAACTTTTGAAGGTAATCCAGAACTGTATGTTTTTCGGAAGACGTTATTTTAAATTTTTCACACGTAATTTTACTCTGAAATATCTTCAGAGCATGAAAAATGCAAATTTGTAAACGTGCTTCTGGAAAACATTCAGTTATTACGTTTCTTTCTACTAAATCTTTATCTGTCATGACTGTCTTAATTTTATGCCAACTGGGATTCTCTTTTTTAAAACCTTCCAGAAACCAAGCTACACTTTCTTTGTCCTCGCTAATTAAAATACCAATGGCAACAACAATGCTTTCACCATTACCATTTTCATTTAAAATTAAATAAACTGGGGCTCTAATATTTAAAAGTTTGTAAGTGCTATCTATGCACAGGAATTCCGGATATGCTGCCATGGCAGATCTCATTGTTCTTGTACAGAACATCATTCCTTTGAACACATTGTTACCATCTATCAATAAGTGACTATCAGCACCTATAAAAAAAATAAAATATTATTATATTACGAAAAGAAATGATGCGAAAATACTAACCGAACGTGGAATGTATTTTTTCACAGGCTTCTCTTATGTTGTTATTATACCGTAATTTATTTTCAGTTTGCAAATTTGCCAAGTCTTTTAAAGTAATTTTCTTGTCTAATTTTCGTTCTAATTCATCCCGAAGCATATGTCTATTAACTTTCATATCCAATAATTTCTTTATATTTTCTCGTATTTCACACGGCAACTTTCTTTGTTGGGGTAATTCATCAAACAAGCTCTAAAAGAAAAACAAATAAATAAATAAGACTAGGTACCTTTAACAGTACGTTTAACTAGGTGTACTATTATTAAAACAAAATTTAATATTTACTGATAGACACACTTTCAAGATTTTTAGTCCCCTAAGTCATAAAACAGAATTATACTTAATCTATTAAAAACATAATCTTTGTCTACTCGATTAGAACTTCAAATATTACAATTTTACTTTAACACCGAGGCAACAGGTTAAGCGAACAGTTGAGTTGAGTTTGTTTGGTGGTTATCCAAATTCAAATGATCGTGGACTGGGACCGGATACTTTTACAACTTAGGAGATTAGAAGTTTGGTACAGATAGTATAAGATTTACCTACCTTACACACTTTGTGATTATGTTTCTTTTCTACATTAATTACAACAAAGTCATTTCCGTTAGGGGACACTTTGATCCTGATTTGTGCTGGACATGGCTCTTCATGTTTTAGAGTCCTACAACATCATTAGGCTAGAAACATTAGGTACTTAGATTAAATCATATATTCTTACGTACTTTGACCGTCGAATTCCTTTGCTTCGGCATTTAAATTGCCTCCCACCATGTACACACGCCCACTCTACCTGATAGTATTTTAATTGAGGATTTAAATACCTCTTTGTTTTACGAGACCCTGCATTGATAGTTCTTGATTCTCTCTTATAAAACTGAATATAGTTTTCTTTTGATAACCTATTTATTTTGTCATCTACCTCTTCAAAAGAATGAAATATGTCACCTAAATGTATTCCAATGGGTACAATTGTAAAATCCATTTAAAAAAACGCTAAAATGTAGATTAAATAAATAACCTAACCTCATTAACCAGAACGAAAGATCTTACCGTATTTCACTTAAAACTTTAATTTAATGCTATGAACTGAATACAAACACCCACATACAGAATTAAATACTTGTTTTTGGTAACAATAATCTCAATAAAACATCAGAAACGTGTACAATAATTATTACAAACAAGCCATAAACTTGGCACAATAGCTTATGGCAGAATATAAAGAATCACTTTTGCGACTGCGTCGGAGCTATCAGACAGGCCCGGCGGTTCAAGAATAATTCGTAAATCTTCCGCCGCGGCGGTTCACCAGTCACTTCCTAAAATTATTGTTGGGCCTCATAACCTCAAATAATTTCAAATGAAGTTTTAAAGAATTGTACCGAGTTGTAAGAATTAAAATGGCAGAAATCAGTTATAAAGAAGCTTGGGCGTCCATAAAGCAAGTGTTTCCTATTCTGAGCGACTCGTTTACATTGGTACGAAACGGTGAAAATCCATAATGCAAAACTAAAGTTGTCAAATTGCAGCCTTTCCAAGAACAACCACAGGAGGAATTCGCAAGAGTTGTAGAGATAATTAACAAATTGAACCTCACCCATGCAATTCAAGCACTCATTATCAACAGAATTGAAAAACATGCGAGGGAAACCATCGTGCCAGAATTTTGGTCGTATTTCACAAAGTGCGAGAGCAAGAGCGAACGTTTCAACAAATTCTACAAAGCCGTTGAAATATTGTACAGCTACTTTGCACAGTGCTTGTACCTCATGTTAAAAGTAAACGTCCTGCGCAACTCGAACAAATATGAAGAGCCAATTTACGGGGAGAAAAATCCGGTGGATGCTCTAAAGCTCATTATAAGGGCGACACTTCTGTCACAGCTGCCTGTGGAGCACTCAAAGGTTATTGAGGACTTTTATCAAAGCGCTTTGCGGATGGAAGATGATGATAGTCGAATGCAGGAGAAAAATTGCTGCATTTGCATGAAAAATTGTGCAAATTATTGTTGTTTAGATTACTTTTATGAAACTAACAGGTACTTTGGTACGGTTTGTCAAGTTTTGAATGTATCGGTTGTGTTTCCAGAAAACTAGTCGATTTGGAGCTGTTAGAACCTCTGGTCGGTCAAGTTTTAACATCGTTAATATACACACATATAGAAACGCACATACATAAGACTTGTAAAGACAATTTCGATACTTCGTACATAAATAGTTTGGAAAAGGTAATACATAAAAATAATTTAAGACTAAGTACTGACATTTCCTTTTAGTGGCTAGATTTTTTTATAATAAAGTGGTTACGCAAAGTCTATTGCCCTGGTTATTCATCTGAACAGCAGGACTCCGTCAACAAATTTAAACAGAAATTGACCAATTTCTTGTATGAAACCTACACGAAAATCAGGATTAACCAGCTCTTTAACATTATAATCGGTTGGAAAATTGTAATTAATGTTTGATACCTATTTTAACCACTGCTTGTAGAGTATCCAGAGTCTCTACCAGCACTGGAAGACCTCAGCAAGTGCTTGCCTAAGACAGATCTGCGTCCGCTACTAACTAAAAAGCTGCAGAAGGCCATGGAGACGCGTCTCCTCCACCCAGGAGTGAGCACGCCCGACATATTAACAGCTTATGTGGCCTCCATCCGCTCCATGCGCGTCCTGGACCCCTCTGGCTTGCTGCTGGAAATGGTCACGCAGCCAATGCACCAATACCTGAGAAGCCGGGAAGACACTGTTAGGTTTGTAGCTGGTATTGAAGTGGCAAAACACTTTTGATAATGTGATGTTCTAGATGTGTAGTTAGCAGCTTGACGGAGGAAGGTCCGAATGATTTGGCGGAGGAATTGGTGAAAGGTGATGCTGTGCACATGGATGAAAATGCCCAGTCTGATGAAGAGTCGGAAAATTGGGAGACCTGGATGCCTGATCCAGTTGATATCGACCCTAGTAAGTGTCTTATTGATGGATTTTCTTTTTTTAATTGAAATATTTTAGATAAATCATCAAACATCCGTCGCACTTCCGACATAATATCCATGCTGGTAAGTGTCTATGGCAGCAAAGAACTGTTCGTAAACGAATATCGCACCCTGTTGGCCGAGCGGCTGCTTTCCCAGTTCTCCTGCGACACCGAAAAGGAGATACGATATTTAGAACTACTAAAGCTGCGGTTTGGCGACTCACAGCTCCATTACTGCGAAGTTATGCTGAAGGATATAGCAGATTCGAAGCGCATAAATCACCATATCAAACAAGATCCTGACTACATTGAAAACAACTTTCCCATGTCCACGATGATCGTGTCCGCACAATTCTGGCCGCCGTTCAAGGACGAAAAGCTCGAGCTACATCCCAAGGTGCTGTTGCAAATGGAGGCATACACGCGAGCATTCGAAACCCTGAAGGGCAACCGCACTTTGTGCTGGAAGAACCACTTAGGGGTGGTCGATTTGGAGATCGAGCTGCCCGACCGCACTTTAAATTTGTCGGTCAGTCCTGTGCACGCGACGATTTTAATGTACTTCCAGGATAGGAGTAAGTTGTTAAGTAAATGTGTATGTTTTTGCTGAATTAGTGTTTTTAGATGATTGGGAACTGAACGATCTCAGTCGTGTCGTGCATATTCCACCAACAATATTAAGGAAGAAAATCGAATTTTGGCAGTCGCGTGGATTGGTGGAGGAGACTAAGACAGACATGTTCCGTTTAGCAGAGAAAGGCGAAACTACCGGAGCAAACGTCAATGCCGATGTTGTTGTTGAGGATTACGAATCTGAAAGTGCTATGGCAAGCACGCAAGATCAACGGGAAGAAGAGTTACAGGTAAGTGTTTTGCGCAAATACAATATTAAATAAATGTTTAATAATTTTTTTCAGACTTTCTGGTCGTATATTATTGGAATGCTCATGAATTTGGACTCCCTTCCGCTAGAAAGAATTCATCAGATGTTGAAAATGTTCGCCTTTCAAGGCCCGACAATCGAATGTAGTTTGCAGGAGTTGACGCAGTTTTTGGATAGGAAAGTCAGAGAACACCAGCTGGTGTTTTCGGGAGGTTTATACAAGTTACCCAAGTCTGATGCCATGTAGTATCTATTAATTTATATGTAAATATTTGTAAATTGTAATAAAACATTGAAAAGCAATATAAATAAATTTTTTGCTAATAGCAGTAGTTGAAAAAGAGAATTTTATAAAATTGTTTGAAGGTATAAATGTTAAGTGATGAATACAAGAGCAGCTGTAAGAAAAATTTCGGAAATTTATGGCAAGCATTTACATGATTGCCACTATGAGCAGGTAGACTTTTATCATTTAAACTAAATTCAAATTTTTGGAAGGTGATTGATTGCACCAAAGTTCGAGAATAAACAGTGAAAGTGAGAAAGTAAAAAATTGAGAAGCAGTCCGAGCAGGAATTACTGATTTATGGTATAACCTGAAATTGTAAACCACTGACGAATGATAGGCATGAAGTTATCGTGGTGATAAGAAGTTTTTCTTGCAAGGATAAAAAGGATGGTTAATCTCTGAAAGATAGGCAACACATTGTACAGTCAGCACTAGAAAAGCTTGCGGATTAACAGAAAATGACAGGGGGCTATGACACAACGCCCACTGGTCACAAACCCCAACTCAGAATTTGGTCATAACGCCCAACTTCGATTCTGGTCACAACGCCCAACTTGGTCACAACGCCCAATTTTGATTTTGGTCACAACGCCCAACTTGGTCATAACGCCCAAAAGCGATATTGGTTACAACGTCCAACTTGGTCACAACGCCCACCGACTCCTGTTATAGGAGAGAGCTATCGACGCCACTGAAACCACCGTTTTGGTCATAACGCCCAACTTCGATTTTGGTCACAACGCCCAATTTCGATTTTGGTCACAACGCCCAATTTCGATTTTGGTCACAACGCCCAATTTCGATTTTGGTCACAACGCCCACTTTTGATTCTGGTCACAACGCCCAACTTTGATTTTGGACATATCGCCCAGGCGGTACAGAAAGTAAGAAAAATAATAATAATAAATTAAACTTTTAAGATGAGGTAATAGGAAAATTTTCAAGTTCCCGTAAGTAGTATAATTATTATTTATTTTTCATAATAATTCAGTGGCGTAATGCGTTGTCCAAAAAGTTTCTAAATTCGGATTATAACATATAAAATTGCATTTTTTATATGGAACTCATAGTTAACGTGTGACATTATGAGAAAGAGGATTTTCTCCCATTTCAGTGACATGTCGTATGGGATCGAATTATTCATTTTCACTACTTTATAGCAACAACTCACAATTTTTAATATTTTGTCGTTTTGTAGTTGAAAACTTGTGCCATTTAGAGTATACGTGATTAAACAAAGGTTTTGCGTTGTTTTAATACCACCGTTTGATTGACAGAATAAATTACGTATGATTGTTGCTTATAATATTATAGTGTCCTTCATATATCCATTTATCAGAACATTTTATTATCCATTAAAACCTCTGCAGTTTCTCAAATTAAAAATGCATTTGCAAAAATGTAAATATCCTACTTCTATACGAAGGAGGTTCGAAAATATGAAAATGATTGAAGAAAAAAGTAATCTTATTTTTCAAAATACACAAATATGTTAATTGGAAGTATTTGTTATAACATATCTATTAATAGTTATTTAACAAACAAGTATGTTAATGAGAACGATTAATAATCGAGACATTTGAATGGACGAGCGCTAGCAAGCGAGTTAATTGTAGATATTATTAATCGCCGATTAACATACGAGTTATTTTTATTTATTTATTTATTTCACACTCAGCAACACCCGTTAGGCCAATTATAGGCGTCGCTGTGCATTTATTGGGACTTCCAACCCCACTAACGACTGTCATGATGTTGTATGACCGCCGGACCAACTATTTCCGTGACAGCCGTATCATGAGGCGCCGAGAGATACAGCCATGGAACTCCCATCCAAGTTCTGACCAGAAAGAGCGTTGCTTAACTCTGCTGATCGAACGTGGACGCTTGTTCAAGCTACACCACCTGGGACCTATATAAAATATTTTTCCGTTGATAGTACATTATTAATTTGAAGAAATCTAATTTTATTCATGAAAAGAATTTGACACTTAAAGTTTTGACATTAATGGTACCGGGTGACCATAAATGGTTGTGATTTTGCTTAGGTTGGCACTGTTTATGTTGGCGACATTGTAAGTCTATGTGAAATATGAGGTTAGCAGGTTAGGTTTTGAGTCAGTTTGTGTCAAAACTGACGCAAAACCTAACCTGCTTGAAAAGAATCGACAAAATCTAAAAATAAGTGAAATGATCACTTTTATGATAAATTTGTGGAATTATACAGTACGAGGACGTACTGTATGGTTGGGTTACAAAGAGGGAAAAAAAGTTTATTTTTGACTTCTCAAAAAAATCACTCTTTATAAAAAACGCTGCTTGTTCTCAAACTAAAAATGCACTTCTCCAAATTTAAATATCCCCTTCCGTATCCGGGGGAGGTTTGAAAATATGAAAATGGCTCAAGCATAAAGCGCCCTTATTATTCAAAATATACAATAATGTTATTTGAAAAAGTTGCTTAGAATTAAAAGTAGGTGTCACATCATATAAAGTCACAGCCACCTGCTCTAAAACAATTTCCACTGGTTTTTCTTATTCTTCTACTACCCTGCGAATTACAAAACGCGATACTTTAAAGTTAATTTATTGACGGATACGATAAGAATGTATTTTCAAATTTGAGTTTCAGTCACTTAATCTGAAATTTGTGTGGCCCGAAATTGATGCTAAAAATCTCATATTTCTGTCAACAAAGACACAAGTATCTTAAAAAAAAAATTAATCATACGAGATCCAAACATCAATAGCCATTCAAAGCAATTATAATTTTTAATAGAAATGTTATAAGAAATATTTCCAATTAACATTATTGTATATTTTGGAAAATAAGGGTACTTTATTCTTGAGCCATTTTTATATTTTCGAACCTCCCCCGTATACGGAAAGGGATATTTAAATTTTGACAAGTGCATTTGTAGTTTGAGAACAAGCAGGGTTTTTTATAAAGAGTGATTTTTTTTTGAGAAGTCCAAAATAAACTTTTTTCCCTCATTGTAACCCAATCCGGGGACATACCTACTGTATAACAATTTTGTATTTGATAATATATTTTGTCATTTATTACTTACCTTAAAAGATTTGTTTGCGGTAATTGCAATTAAGATGGTAGACATAATCCACATGCACTTTAGATAAAAATCTTCAAATTGAAATATTTCTACGTATTATCTTTAAATCTGCATTCCTGTCGATTTGGGAACAGGTTAGCACAATACATGTTCAAGTACTGCATAATACAAGAATGCAGAGATTTTTAAAAATAAAAGGGTAACTTCCGGTTTTTTTTAATTGTGTAAATTTTTTTCGTCCGGTTATTACTTTATTATTATTTTCCCCCATCGACACCTTTTTCAGCGGCATTTTTTTTCCATCGGCACTTATTTCCGTCGGCACTGTTTTCCAGGCACTTTTTTCCGCGACCCCATTTTTCCATATCTCCTATAGTTACCGAGATTCCCTATGAAAACATCGAAATTACCTTAACTTGTAACCTTGGAATACAGTTTATGGGCTTCGTATGCGTTAGACGGAAATGGACATATGATTTAAAATCTAGTATCCTTAGTCCAGTCGTTGAAGGTAAATATATGCTATTCTTTGAACCTTGACCGATTGACGTGAAATTTGGTGAGTGGTTAGGGGATGGCTCAAGGAGCAAAAGTGACATAGCGCCGATGTGCGCTTTTACCCTGAGAGTGGATGCCACCCCTTCTCGGGGGTGGAAATTGTTCACTTAAATTAACCCCGGAAATGGATAGAGGGACAAATTCTAAGTAAAAAATGTTCTTTATAGTTTTTTCGATAGATCGATATTTTTCGAGCTATTCGCGATTGAAAACTTAGATTTTTTGTGATAAAAATGCATGTTTTTGGGCGGTTTTTCGCGAATAAGTCGAAAACTTCGCATTCTATCAAATAAGTTTTAATAACCAAAAATGAAGCTTAGAAAACAGCAAAGGCATTAATTTTTTTATGAATGCTTTAGGTCCAAAATAAAAAAAGTTATTGCTCATTGAAGAAGATTTTTTTTTGCAACAACTTTGTTCTAAGTAATAAACGTTAATTAACGAAAAACCGATGCATTTTTCGGGAAAAACTTATAGAACATTTTTTGTAGTGATTGAAAAGACCTTTAAAATGAGCACTGTTAAAAGTTGATTGCATTATAACTAAGCCAGTTACGATGCAAAAACGGTGGGTCACTCGAATTTTTGAAAAAAAAAATGAGAGCTAAAACCCCAGCCATTCCACCAAAATTGATATTGACCATTATCCCTTTACAAATTACTTTATCTTAGTATTTCTCATGCAATCCAAAAGTTTTTCGACGTTCTCTGACTTTGCATATTCAAAAAGTAAATGGTTGAAGGGCTTGGGAGGGGTGGCCCGCGCACTATAATGCAAACTTCTAACATTTATATCTCCGTTATTTTTTTTCCTACAGAAATTAAAAAAAAACTAAAATGTTCGTTAAGAAAAAATCCACATTTTTGTACTAAATAGACATATGATTTAAAATCTAGTATCCTAGAATTCACTGTTTTCTGAAAACGAAACACCTTCATTCTGCGGATACTAGATGTTAATCGTATATAATTATTTCTGGCTAATGCATACACAGCTCATAAACTGTATTCCAACTCATTTGATTACCTTTGCTCACATTTTCCGCCACCAATCTGTATAAAGATAACTAGCAATTTAACCAATTCTGTCATTTCAAACCAACTTGCCTTTCGCGAGAGAACATTAGAGGCATTAAAATTTCGACGGAAAACTCAATGGGTGGAAATTCAGAATACACATTACAAGACTTAACAAATTCTTAACATTCGGATACCTACAATACCTAATTATCTTTTCTTTTGCTAAAGGGGCTCAAATTTATTTTCGTGAACAAGCGTGGTCGCTGTCGCAAAGTTTACAGGTTAAGGCAATTTCGATGTTTTCATAGGGAATCTCGATAACTATAGGAGATATGGAAAAATGGACCCCCATCCTCGAACTCTTTTTTCGAGAAAAGCTTAATGGTTTAAATCACAATGGGCTACTGTCTTTTGTTTTCGAGTTATAAACAAAAATATAATTTTTCGTTTTTTGACAATATCAGTCAGTTATTCAAAAAAAGTTTTAAAATTCTAGTTATACTATAAAATTGTATTTTTGTAGATGAAATCCATAGTTGTATGTGGTATCATGAGTAAGAGGATTTTTTCCCATTCCAGTGTTATATATCATAATATACAGATTGGTGGCGAAAAATGTGAACATAAGTAATCAAATGTGTGTGAATACAGTTTATGGACTTTGTATGCGTTAGGCATAAACAGACCTATATGCGATTAACATCTAGTATTCGCAGAATCAAAAGGTTTTGTTTTCAGAAAACACTGAATTCTAGGATACTAGATTTTAAATCATATATGTCTACTTCTGTCTAACGCATACAAAGCCCATAAAATGTATTCTAGCTCAATGGACTGCCTATGTTCACACTATCCACCACCAATCTGTATAATATAACATATACTGTCTCTCATAAATTTGTAACACCTGGATTATCATCCATTTATCAGAGTTTTTTATTCCTGATACAAGTGTCTACATCTTCTCAAACTAAAAAATGCACTTGCCAAAATGTAAATATAATCGTATACAGTGGAGGTTTAAAAATATGAAAATGGTTCAAGAATAAAGTACCGTTATTTTTCAAAATAGACAAAAATGTTATTTAAAGAGGTTAAAAGTAGGTGTCAAACATAGTCACAGTTACTTGCTCCGAAAACATTTTTTTCTGGTTTCTCCTATTTTATCTTACCACGCTGTGTATTACCAAATGAAATACTTCAAAGTTAACTTATCAACGGATACGATAAACGTGTACTGTCAAACCTGAGTTTCCCCTCACTTAGCAACCAGGATATTACGTGATTCGAAATCAGTGCAAACAAATTTCATTTTTGTGTCAAATTTTTAAATAATTTAATAACAAAAGTAGTGTACCTACACGGGTTCTGGGACACATTTGACCTTGAACTTTTTTCAAGGTCACGGGCCTAGCCGAGGTCAATGACCCCGACTAGGCCACGCCCACTGACCTTGACCTCGGCTAGGCCCGTGACCTTGAAAAAAGTTCAAGGTCAAATGTGTCCCAGAACCCGTGTAGGTACACTACTAACAAACGGACCAAATAACAATTTAAAATCAATTATAATTTTTTCCGTTGATCGTTTCTTTATGGGTTTCATTAATTTATAGAGAATCGTCTATTAATGACCCTCATTAATAAATAATTTTTTATTAATAAACGATTTTAAAAATCTGTTTATGTTGGTGGAACTGTAGGTCTATGTCAAATTCGAGATTAACAGGTTAGGTTTTGCGTCAGTTTTGACACAAACTGACTCAAAACCTAACCTGCTAACCTCATATTTGACATAGACTTACAATGTCACCAACATAAACAGTGCCAACCTAAGAAAAAAATTACAACCATTTATGGTCACCCGGTACCATTAATGTTAAAACTTTAAGTGCCAAATTATTTTCATGGAATAAAATTAGATTTTCTTCAAATTAATAATGTACGATCAACGGAAATAGTTATTTACCTAACAAGTTCGGGAAGTTAATTTTCCCGAATGAGCACTTTGTTTGCAGCACGACCGAAGGGAGTGCTGCATGTAGTGCGAATTCGGGAAAATTCTTCCCGAAAGAGGTAGGTACAATGTTTTTTGTAACGAATAACTCAAAATATTTAAAAAAGTTAAAAAAATATTATTTAGTGTTTTACAACTTTACTGAGTTGGCAGCACAAATTACTAAATTTGTATACGTATCCTAGCACCTGTTAGCTTTTGTTGACGTTTACAGCGCCCTTGGAACACACAATTGCCATAGTTTTTGTGGGAAAGTAAAAAACACCCCGGTGCGGGAAAAGTCATTTTCGGCGCATCGGGAATGACCGGGAAATATGAATTTTGAAATCATGAGTGCAAAAAATATTGTAACTAACTCGTATGTTAATCGACAATTAATAATATCTACAATTAACGCGCTAGCTAGCGCTCGCGCATTAAAATGTCTCCATTATTAATCGCTCTCATTAACATACTCGTTTGTTAAATAACTATTAATAGATATGTTATAACAAATACTTCCAATTAACATTTTTGTGTATTTTGAAAAATAAGAGTACTTTTTTCTTCAATCATTTTCATATTTTCGAACCTCCTTCGTATAGAAGTAGAATATTTACATTTTTGCAAATGAATTTTTAATTTGAGAAACTGCAGAGGTTTTAATGGGCAATAAAATGTTCTGATAAATGGATATATGAAGGACACTATAATATTATAAGCAACAATCAAACGTGATTAATTCTGTCAATCAAACGGTGGTATTAAAACAACGCAAAAACTTTGTTTAATCACGTATATTCTAAATGGCACAACTTTGCAACTAGAAAACGACGAAATATTAAAAATTGTGAATTGTTGCTATGAAGTAGTGAAAATGAATAAATCGATCCCATACGACATATGTCACTGAAATGGGAGAAAATCCTCTTTCTCATAATGCCACACCTAACTATGAGTTCCATATAAAAAATACAACTTTATATGTTATAATCCGAATTTAGAAACTTTTTGGACAACGCATTACGCCACTGAATTATTATGAAAAATAAATAATATTAATACTACTTACGGGAACTTGAAAATTTTCCTACCTATTACCTCACCTTAAAAGTTTAATTTATTATTGTTCATTTTAGATACACATTTTTCTTACTTTCTGTGCCGCCTGGGCGATATGTCCAAAATCAAAGTTGGGCGTTGTGACCAAAATCAAACTTGGGCGTTATGACCATGTTGGGCGTTGTGACCAGAATCAAAAATTGGCGTTGTGACCAGAATCAAAGTTGGGCGTTGTGACCAAGTTGGGCGTTGTGACCAAAATCGAAATTGGGCGTTGTGACCAAAATCGAAATTGGGCGTTGTGACCAAGTTGGGCGTTGTGACCAAAATCGAAATTGGGCGTTGTGACCAAATTGGGCGTTGTGACCAAAATCGAAATTGGGCGTTGTGACCAAGTTGGGCGTCGTGACCAAAACCGAAATTGGGCGTTGTGACCAAGGTGGCCGTTGTGACCAAAATCGAAATTGGGCGTTGTGACCAAAATCGAAATTGGGCGTTGTGACCAAATTGGGCGTTGTGACCAAAATCGAAGTTGGGCGTTATGACCAAAAATGTGGTTTCAGTGGCGTCGATAGCTATCTCCTATAACAGGCGTCGGTGGGCGTTGTGACCAAGTTGGGCGTTGTGACCAAAATGGTTTTTGGACGTTATGACCAAGTTGGGCGTTGTGACCAAAATCAAAATTGGGCGTTGTGACCAAGTTGGGCGTTGTGACCAGAATCGAAGTTGGGCGTTATGACCAAATTCTGAGTTGGGGTTTGTGACCAGTGGGCGTTGTGTCCAGGCCCCAATGACAGAAGTAAAGGATAAGCAACAAGAATATTGGGATATGGTGACTAACAGGGCCGTAACTAGGTGTAGGCTGAGTAGGCCCCCGCCTACAGGCGCATGCGGCAAGGGCGCCAAAATGGCACTGAAAAATACTAATAAAAAAAATAAATAAGTGGGCGATTTTACAAACAAATTCATTTGTAATATTAACGATTTTAGCCTAAATAATGTGAATTGCGCCCAATATGGTCGGTACATTACATCGCCTTGTGCTATTTGCATAGGGAGTGTTATATGTCTACCAGATTGTAACGGCGTTTGTTTTACAATTCCCACATATATCAATCAAAGTATTAGAATTATTAGCTTTTTAGCCCACCGCATAGGTGGCCTTACTCTAATTATAAAATTGTTTGCATTGTTAAAACTAACTTGAATTTTAAACAGCTGTTGGAACTGGTTCACTGATTCCACATATTACATATAAATTACATTCACTGCTCTGGGCTCAGCGCTGGTACAATGGCCCATTGCAACAATCAGCAGAACACCACAGACCGATTTCGAGAGTTTACTTGTTCCACTACTATAGCATTTTTCGCTACAATCATTTTCCTGCTAAAATTTGTCAAATTTAAGACACTTCTGCAACGCTACATGGTGGCAACTTTTATTTAAAAAAATGGATGATCGAAATCGGCACGATGCAAGGCTCATACTAGGTGCCGACAGAAAAAGCTTTACGTTTTAAATATTATATTGATTACTACAAGACGGTGTGGCAGTGTGGTTGCGAGTATAGAACCTTATTCTACATTCATATGTTACTACGCATAATAATATATAATTATTTGTTCATATTGTATTATTATAACCTATTGACCTGTCTTTACTAGTTTTTGAGCACACCTCTTAGGCGGTCTTATTCTAATAAAATAATTTTTGTTTTTTTTAAATTGAATTGTACATAAAAAAGTTACCAACGAAAATTCAGTGTCTTTAATACAGAGAGCAAGGTGCTGCAAGGAAAAAACCTTTGCTAGATCGAATTATGGTTGAAGAGTTTTCAAAATTATCTAGAAAATAAGTAAGAAATAGCTTAATGCTGCTAATAATATTGAAACACTTAGTAACTCAAATTATATGAATTTGGAAATCTAAAAAAACATTGCAACCAGTGGGATTCGAACTCGTGTTCATTGATAAATACATATGCTTATTGTTGTGTTATAAATGACGCAGCGGCGTTTCAATTTTGGGCAAAATGCGCCAGATCGGTGCCGATGAAATGGTGACGCAGAGATGCAGGTTTGCATGTATACCACATGTTTATATATAGGTATTTGTAAAATGTTCTACTGACTACATAATTATAAGTACCTTTTACTGCCCTCTTCTAAAAGACGAAAGAAGTATTATAATCGCGAAAAAATGACTTTCCAAGATTTCTTCAGATCTTCACGTTTCAGGGTCCTTAGATGAGGAAAAACAGGTTTTCTCAATTCCGTCTATCTGCCTGTTAGCGGTATAACTCAAAAACTTAATTGTTGCAGGAAGATGATATTTTGCATGCAGGGTGAGCACCTTAAAAATAAATTCTTTAAATTTTTGTTTTAACTCCAGAACTATTCCTTAAATGAGAGTAATACTTTGCACATACCTCAGGTTTTTACCATTGAAGAACAAGGGCATATTGTGGACTCAACATAGGGTGAACATTAAAAAATACATTTTCATTTATTTTTGCTTTACATTCGAAATAGATAAAATAATTTGCACATAGTTCAGGCTTTACATTTGACGAAAATGGGACCCAACAGTTACAGGGTCAATGTAAAAAGAGTTTAAAAGAGGGCAAGAGTAAGTGTGTTCAGTTTAATATAGCCGCGATCCGAGAGATCCTGGATGGTCCAGTGAATCAGACGGGTAGAAACGAAATCGGATTCACAGGCGCTGTAATTCGAATCCCACTACCGGTAATGTTTTTTAATTTCAAAATTGATATAATTCGCATTAGCAACTGTTTTATTAGTACAATATTATTATTTTCCTTTGATTTTTAAAATTGTTTAGCGTCACAACGTCCACTTGCAAGGGAAGTTCTTAGTAAAGCCTTTTACAGATTTTTTATTAGAATGGTGTTTTATAATCTAGTTTCTGTTCCTATTTTATTTGTGTTGTATTTTATTATGTTAACATTTCGTTGTTTATTTTTAAAGCTTTTGAATTAAAAATGTTGGATTTATTTTTGAATACCTACCTGTGTGTTTTGAATACATTACATCATATATCCGGAGATTAATGTAGAAGTTATACAGTAACATTAGTATTTTTTGTCACCTCGATCGTTAGTGTACTGAGAGGATGCAAAAATTTTGGCTTGCCTACAATAAAAGTTTGTTTAGTTACGGCCCTGGTGACTAAGCTACAGAAGGAGAACAATGAACTGAAACAGAAAGTAGAAGATTTGAGTAAGAAGTGTGAGGAAAAGAACAAAGTTATGAACATATAATGAAAGAAAAAGCTTATAGTAACTGGATGTAAAAGAATGGGAAGAGGGGATAAAACCTTTATAAAAGACAAATTAGAAATAATTAAAATGGAAAGCTTGGAATACAAAATTGAAATCCGTAAGAAGAAAGAAAAGTATGTTGCAACATACAAACGATGGAAAAAGAATAGATATAGACTGTGCTTTGATGAGGAATAAAAGGAAAATACAAACAGAAATAAGAAAGCCAGCTAAAGAATAAAGAAAGGCAGGGAAAAACACAATTAATAATTAACGGACAAGTATAGAAATGGAATAAAAAAGAAGGAAAGCTCAAGAGAGACGAAAGGGAAAAGCAGGATAAAAAGGCACAAAACTAACAATAAACATGCATTCGAAAATACAAACTACGACGAACAAGTTAATGAAGAAGGACAGAAGTTACAGCAAAAACACGAAAAGAAAACTGAGCAGGTTTATAGGTTAGCGACGAGAAATGTAAGAGGAAATCACAATGCAAACGTTAATGCAGGAAGTAGAAAGGTATAAAATTGATGTGATAGCATTCTAATAAACAAAGCAGAAAGATAATTGGATTTAGGGAATACGAAATTATAGCTTCTTCAATAGTGGAGGAGCGGACAGAAGGCTAAGAACTGGTAAGTACATCCTCCAACGGAAAATTAATTTAAAGAACTTGTTAAAAACTTTAAAAATGTAGAATGGTTATCGGGTAATTGTATGCCTAAAATTGTGTTAAGAGGGGGCTGATGGAAGTTAAACCAAGAGGAAGACCAAGGAAGAGATGGCTGGGAATAATAGAGGACGATCGATATTAATGTGTATCTGTAATAAGGAAAATTAGTAAGATATTAGGTGTGCATATAGAGAAAATTGAACACACCTACAAAAAGACCCACTTAATCTCAGTGTTTAATCAATCAAATTTGAGGTATAACGTGGCAACCAAGCTTGAAAGTTCTTTCAACTTTCTGACTGATCAGTTCAGTTAATCAAACTAACTGATAGCATGACATACGCTTGAAGAAGCCAAATCTTAGCAATTATCAATTGCAATCGAGTATTTTTTAATAGACCACTCACTGAGTGCGTTTGTTAGTGTTTGGTGGTATGCGTGTGAGTGATTTACCATCACTACCGCATAAATAACCTTTGCAGGTTGTTCTGAAATAAATGTGCTGTCACTGCATTGCAATTTGCTAGCGTTTCAAAACAGTTGCTGGTGAATAAAACTGGTTAATATTTGTGTAAGTGGTTCTATTTTCATCATTATGAGAAAAAAGTGTTCAATTTCTGGGTGTCGATGAAACTACATAAACGTGGTGATGCATGTATTTAGTTTCTCTAAAGATGAAACCTTATGCCAAAATTGGATTACTGCTTAGTAAGGGCAGATTTTACTTCAACTGAGCAAACCAAGGTATGCAAATTGCATTTTCATAAAGGAAATATTATATGAACTATAACAGAGCTGATTTTGAAATTTCTTACAAAGGAGGTGTTACATTCTCGTAATTTAGTCTAAAATATAACGAATTAATTTTGTATACTAAATTACTGAAATGCAACAGTAGGGTTATTTAATTCATTTTCTTGGTTGCCATTATCATAACGAGGAAAGAATAGCAAATCTCAGTACGTTAACAAATTTTTAAACAAAATTTTGAGTTTGAGCCGCCGATGCTAAATTTCTAAGATTGCTCCTATTTTTTTAGCATCACGGACAGGACACGTCCTTGATGAACCCTCCCGAAGAATCTATTTCATTTGAATATTCTTGGTCCACCCTTATTGTTGCTTTTTGTTGCCAGTAAAGGTTAGATATTATTCTGATGTCCATGCTATCAATGTTCTTTGTTTTTAATATGTCAACTAGTCAACTAGAGAGAAAAGGAACATCTATTTGACTCTTTACAAAAGAACGGATACCTACACAACTACTGCCGTACGAAAAGCGCTAGACAAGACTATGACAAAAAAGGCTAAAGAAGAATCCCCCACCTCTGGAAGGCTTAGAATTTCCACCGTACGTTAAAGACCCTGATAAGATAGGACGCGTCCTGAAACAATGCAACATCAAAACTGTGTTCAAGACCAATGAAGTGGTCTGAGATTAGTTAAAGACAAAACTCCAAGTTTAAAAACCGCTGGCTGTATATTGCATTACTTGTTCTTGCGGCTCTAGTTACATTTGACAGACTGGTCGTTCCATTGATCTAAGACTTCAAGAACATAAAAGCGATTGCAAACACAAACCCATCACAAAATCAGCCGTACCTGCGCATACATTTATAAATGGACAAACTTTAGAATTGGAGCACGCCAGAGTAACAATACTTTAATGAATTTAAAAAAAGATTATACTGACAGTAGGGTATTGTTGAATGAAATGAAAATAGGTGAGGCTAATTTACATTTTAAGAGCAGAATATTAGGAATAATTAACAGAAATATTAATATTATTAATGAAAAAGTAGGTCAAGCAGAAATATACATTCACAAATTGGAGGTTGATGAATCTAAGGGCCGGTTGCAGAAAGCAATGTTAAGTCTGGTGTTAGCTAACGTCGCGTCAAAGTGAACAAAATCGTATCAAATTTTGTTTACTAATGTATTAGTTACCATAAGCATTTGAGATTTTGTTCACTTTGACGCGATGTTAGCTAACACCAGACTTAACATTGCTTTCTGCAACCGGCCCTAAAAGTGTTAATTGTAAGACTTATCCGGTACCGTTTGCACTAATAGA
>CALNHX010012591.1:0-23934 GCA_940337035.1 Agriotes lineatus
GGTGTAACTTTTTTTTGTGTTACGTTTATTATGCAATCTGTTAGAATACAAACAATAAGCATAGATGATGACCGATACAGTAACATGGTGGAGTTGTGTTCCAATGATCACAAACTCTATATACACTTGCGTGCATAGAAATCGGCCCACTGTAAACTTTTGACTTTAACTACATTTTTTTTAGAAAGTATTCATCAGATCACAAAAAAATTTATGCTGTTTGAAAGACAATTTAATATGCTTTAATATGAGTTACAATTTATTAAAATCTATGTCGGCTTCTTAGGCTTAACATAGTGAAATTAATACATGAAACAAATTAACTTTTTTTTATTACGAAAATAAGTATGGTTATTGACAATTATCTAACTTAACACTTAATTTTTAATAATGGGTATGACCCCCTCTTGCCCTAATAACATCTTTCATGTGATTAGGCATAGATCGAATCAAGTTGGCTATTGTTTCATGGGGGATGTTAAGCCACTCCTCTTCTACTGCAACCATAAGCTCTGGAATCGAAGTTGGGGCACGAAGTCTAGCTCGAATTCTTCGTTTTAGCTCATCCCATAAATGTTCGATCGAGTTTAGGTCGGGACTGCGTGCTGGCCACTCCATAACTTGAAAACCGACTTCTGTAATGTAATCTTGTACGATTCTTGCAGTGTGCGGCCTCGCTTTATCATGCATAAAAAGAAATTCGTCTCCAATGTAGTCGACGTAAGGTTCCACATGAACTGCTAAAATCTCCTCGATGTACCTAGCACCCGTTAAACCTCCTCTCCCGTGACCACGGTCGCCTCTACGGATGAAAGCAGGGTCGGTTCGTGCTCCCATAGAAATTGCACCCCAGATCATGCAGGAACCACCTCCATAAGCAATCCGCTCTTCAATGCAGCATTCTGCAAATCGCTCTCTTGGTCTCGGTACACTTTTCTTCTTCGGTCGCTACCATAGAGGCATATCCTGGTCTCATCTGAGAACAGAACATACCCCCACTGTTGTACTGTCCAATTCAGATGATCCCGTGCAAAACGCAGGCGTGTTTGACGATGAGCTGGGGTAAGTTTTGGACCTATAACAGGCGTTTTAGGGGTCACGTTACTTTCTTGCAGTCTTCTTCTTACGGTCCACTGACTAATAGCCACTCCTCGTATTTCACGGAGCTGTTGTTGCACTTGAACTGCATTAAGGCGAAGATTTCTTAATGTTGTTGACACAATAAAGCGGTCATCACGAGCCGTTGTAAATCGCTTTCTGCCTGTTCCCGGTCGCCTATGAAAGGATCCAGTCTCCTCATAACATTGGCACACTCTTGGAACCGCTGCGCGTGTCATATCCAGTTGTCGAGCAACAGCTCGCTGGCTATGTCCGTTGTCGATTAAGACAATTACTTGGCCGGCTTTTTCCTGTGTAGTATGCATTACACTAACACACTTGAAAACTAATCAAATTACGAAAAACAAATAATGTGCAAATTTAATCGCAAAGGCAATATTTTCAATCTTTCACAAGTTTGTTATTCTCCTTATAACCCCCACATAAATACGTTTAATTTATTTACCGGTTGCTACGCATATAAACGATAAGCACTCTTGATAAATTTTAACGCATATTGAAGCATATTAATTTGTCTTTCAAACAGCATATTATTTTTTAATCTGATGAATAGATTTTAATAAAAAATTATGGTTAAAGTCAAAAGTTTACAGTGGGCCGATTTCTATGCACGCAAGTGTATTAATTATACATTAAATTTACGTATCTTCTTATAAAATGTAAATGAAGTGTAACTGGAATAGCATTTCTTAACTGGAATACAAGCATGATCTCTTTCAAACGGATTTCCAAGTGTAAACAACCAGCGCAGGTGATGTGTGTACTGTATAGATTCCCAAAGATACATTATAGACAGACATAGCGTTTTTTAAAATGAAAAAAAATACTCTGTGGCAGAAATATCAACCTTAAGTTGAAGATAAGACTTGTGAAATGCTATATATTCTCAATACTATTATATGGAGTAGAAAGCTGGACGTTTAACAAACACGCTATTAAAAAAACTAGAAGCTTTTGAAATGTGGGTATACCGGAGAATACTTCGAGTGAGTTGGGTTGATAGAGTCAGCAACGAAGACATACTGCGTCGAATGGAGAAAGAAGTTGAAATAATTAAAACCATAAAAATAAGAAAACTTCAGTACTTCGGGCATGTAATGCGAAATCCCACACGATACAATATCTTGCATCTCGTAATGAAAGGCAAAATAATCAGAAAAAGAGGCCCAGGCCGAAGACGAACATCTTGGCTTCGAAACCTGCGAGATTGGTACAGCAGATCTACAACATTATTTCGGGCCGCTGTTGATAAAATTATCATAGCCAATATGATAGCCAACGTTCGGTAACGGACAAGGCACAAGAAGAAGAAGATAGCGTTTTTGAATTCTGAAGTTTAGCACTTTCACATTGTGAGCATGATTAAATGTAGCGATCGACTAAGAACCAATCTTCACAACCAAACCGCAAATGTTGGTTGCTGGAACATCGTCAGTGACTTCTTCATAACGACCCATCGCAAGAATAGTTGTTTGGCTTGCCCTTTTCCGGTAGCGACTTTTACAGAAAATACGCGACCCAAGTCAGATATAGGTACTATATTTGACGCATGCATCATTAGTGGACTGCTTGGATCCCAGTTGTTCACATCGGTGGCATCTTCATCATTACGAGAATCGTCGTATAACTCGTATAAAATTTCTAGAAATTTTTCAGCAAATAAAAAATATCGAATGTGGATGGCAATCCTACAGAACATTCGTACATTGTACGAATACAAATAATGCAACACTCATGCTTAGAAGTATTTCATGCAAAACTGTTATCTCAAGCATGATAGATATCGAGTGGTAGATTTCGGATTTCGCTCTGATAAATATAGACCCTATAGTGCAAAATGACATAAATCTGCTAACAAACAGCAGTAACTTCTTTGACAGGTATGGGCAGATTTTTTTTAGCTTTTGCAATAATATATTCCGATTTACCCAACAACTAAGGGTGGAAAAATCTGAATTATTAACTTTCCTAATCATCATCATCATCATACTAGCCCCTTTTTCATCCACTGCAGGACATAGGCCTCCCTCAAACTGTTCCATCTCTTCCTATCTTGTGCTACTCCGATACAATTGTTTCCGATATTAGGTTTTAAATGGTCGATGCATCTCATCGGCGGTTGTCCTTGTATAGTGTCTTTTGGTCTCCATTGCATGATTATTTTTCATCATCATCAATCATCAATTTCAGCGAGTTTTACTCCATCTCTGGATATACGCCCTTCCAATATTTTTCTACTCATTTCTATTGCTCGTTTTTGCCATCCACTACACTCCCACCACTCTGTCACCTTCCTGGTACATCTTCGGTCTCCTGTTCTCATCAAATGCCCAGCCCATCTCCACTTCTGCCTTGCCACATACTCTACCACGTCTATTACTCTTGTTTTTTTTTTTAATCCATTCGCTCCTCTTTCTGTCTTGCAGCCTTACATTCGGCATCGATCTTTCCATTTTCCTTTGCGCAATCCTTAATTTCTCCATTATTCCTTCATTTAAGCTCCACGTTTCTGCTCCATAAGTCATAAGACACACTGGTTAAAAACTTGAGTTTGAGGTGTTGTGGGAAGTTGGATTTATATACACTACTAAGTTTTCCATATGCTGCCCATCCCAATTGTATTCTTCTTTTTATTTCTATTTCCTGATTATTTTCTCAAATTATATTTTCGGCCTAAGTAGATATACTCGTTGACCACTGTCACTTACCTTTCGTTATTAAACATAATTGGCATAGCGTCGTTCATATTTAACATAATATTCGTTTTGGACGCATTGATATTTAGGCCGTAACTTCTTGCAGAGTTGTTCAGATCTACTATCATTTTTTCCAGCTCTTCCATATTCTCTGCGAGCAGCACAATATCGTCTGCGAAACGAAGATTGTGCAGACAAGTGAGAGCAACGATACAGGTCTATAGTTTCTGATGTCTTCCCTGTCCCCTTTTTTATAGAGAATAACAACGTTTGCATTTTTCCAGGATTTTGTTGTTTCTTCTTTTTCTAGACATTCGTTCATTATTTTTTTTAAATAGTCTAATATATTACGGCTTCTCATCTTTATGTATTCTATAACAATCTTGTCCTTTTCCTTTTCATGCCTTTTATTGTAGCTTTTATTTCGTATTTACTGATCGATACCTTCTGTATAATGTTTGCTGAGTTTTGATTTTTTTGTCTCAAGTTTCTTGGTTGCTCGTAAACTTTCTCTGAGTATAGGTCTTCGTAAAAACTTTCTATGTATCGAACGAAGTATTTCTGCTCGAGTTTTAAGTTCGTTGCCATTTTCGTCTTTAAGGGTTACTATTTCTGATCTTCCTTGAGAGAGGTTTTTTTTAAATACTTTAGGTCCTTTGTTGTTTTCTATTACGTTCCTTATTATTTTCTCGTTGCATTCTTTAACGTCTTTTCTTACTTTGTTTCTAATTTCCTTATTTTTTTCTTTCAGTTCTTCTTCTGATATTTTTCCTATCTGGTTATTTCTATTTGATATTGTTTCTTTGTATTATCTGATAGTTTACTATTTTTTGTACTAGTTGGCCGTCCTTTAAGCGTTTTTTGCACTGCGTCTTTTATATTTATATTTGTATAATCATTTAGTTGATTTAAATCAGTGAAGGTTTCTGTTTTTTTTTTCTCAGTTTCCTTTCTAGATTTTTTTCTAACTGTTCTTGCATCTGTTCAAGATCTTCTATGTCTTTTATTTTCACTTGTGACTTCATCAATTTTCTTCTTTCTTGTTTTGTATTAATCACTACCTTCGCTCTCACTGGTCTATGGTCGCTCATTTGCATTGTGTTGAGGACTGTTACATTTTTTATTATATTTCTATTATTTGTTATAATAAAGTCTATTTCGTTCTCCACTATTTCGTCTGGGCTCTTCCAAGTCCACTTACGCTGTTCTTTCTTTCTAAAAAATTTGTTCATGATTATCTTTGTGCACCTATAATTGTCCATTCGTGCAACATTTCCGCCCAGTTCCACTTCATCGATGTAATTGTATGTATACTGTCTTGTGCCTTAGCCTGCTTTCTAGTCCATTCATTTCTCTTCCGATGCCTTATGATTTAAGGGTCTCTACCTTAAGATTATGTCGGGTATTTCAGTTGTGCTACTCTTAACTTACTAACAGATTTTTATGTCAGAGTCATAGCTTCAGCTCCGTACGTAAAGATGCGAAGGACACTGATCAGAAACTTTTTCCTTTACGGTGGTCGGTGTCTAACTGCGAAATGTCATATCTAGCTTGCCAAAGGCAACCAACGGTTGAGTTATTGTTCTTTCTATTTCAGATGTTTGATTTTTTTTCTAGGACGACCTTATGACCTAGACATATACCGGGTGTCAACGAATTTATTAGACAAGTCATAACTTCTACAGTATTAGGTGTATCAAAATGAGATTTGGTATAGATAAATGGTATAGGGAGAGGAGAGTTTTCGCATATTTTTCACTTTCCGGTCACTTCCGGTTTCACCGGAAATTGCTCCGATTTCGAATTTTTAAATGGAACACCCTGTATATTTTTGCATATTTGGATTTCTGAGGCAATTTTGGATCAGAATGTGACATTTTAAAAAGTTATCCATGGCACACTTGACAAAAGTAAATAAATTATTATCCAGTATTTTGCTTAGAAATATTTAACTTATGAGCTTACTTTTAATCCAATCGCAAATAAATTAGTATCGTTAGATTCGCCAAAAAATCCTCTTTTCGGAAAGTGCTTGTCAAAAAAGGGTCGCCATTTGAAAAAACGTAGTTAGATAAGAAAACGTGATTTTGCCAACTTGTCTTATTCCTATCTATCATACTAATCACTAAAACTTTGCGATTGTAATTTTCTGACATCACCTGAGGTCCTTAGATTAGTTTGCGTCCGATCATGGCCACCTAAATGCCATATTAAAAGTGGCTCTAAAAAACTCAAGTAGGCTTAAAAACTTTTTAAAATGTCACATTCTGATCAAAAATTGTCTCACAAATCCAAATATGCAAAAATATACAGGGTATTCTATTTAAAAATTCTAAATCGGAGCCATTTCCGGTGAAACCGGAAGTGACCGGAAAGTGAAAAATATGCGAGAACTCTCCTCTCTCTATACCATTTACCTATACCAAATATCATTTTGATATACCTAATACTCTAAAAGTTATGACTTGTCTAATAAATTCGTTGACACCCGGTATAGTTTGCGATTTTTTCTACTGGACGTTGAATATTCTCTATGGATAGGTTGCTTATTATTGTGGTTTTGTTTATGTCCATCTTCAAGCCAACCTCTAATGATTTATCTGGTAGTTTCTTTAACATTTTCAGCCTTTCATCTAAATTATCGGATAATAGCACGACGTCGTCGGCAAATTTCAGGTTGCTCAGTTTTCGTCCATCGACATTAATCCTTTTATTTTCCCACATCAATTCTCGAAAAAGGTTTTCCAGAGCCACATGTTATTGAGAAGTTGGATATATCTTTCATCTATTCTGCAGTTATTGAGGACGTTAATGACTACCCATACCCATGTTTCAATTGAATGGAAGGCTTTTTAGTAATCTACAAATGTTATAACTATGTAGTTGTTTTGAGGGTTTGAAGATCGTCATTCGTACTGTATCCTGCTTGCTCGAGTGGTTGATAACAATCTAGTTCATTTTGCTACCCTATTGGGCATCACTCCTGTACTGAGTTTATAAAGGTGATAGGTCCGTAATTTTCCAGTTTTTAAATATTCCCTTTTTTGTGTAATAGGATGCTGATGTCATTATTCCAGCAGTCTGCTGCAATGCAATAAATACTATTGCGATATTGCGGTAGTACCGAAAGTTATATAATTAATTTCGTGAAATATGTATACAAAATTTAGCTTTACGTTTAGGTTGGTTTTTTCTTTCTTTTCTTCATTTTTTTATCATTATAGGTTAAGTGGAAGAACAGTTTCTGCTATTGTGATCTGAAAGTGAACTTTAGCCTAATTGTATTTTTGTCTGTCAAATATTCAAATAATTATAAAAAAAGGACATTATTATTATATAGTAATATCTAGTTTAGGTGGTATGTTATTTTTCGGGTATTTTCAGTAATGTAATACTGTTCAGTATAAACGAAAATTTTAGTTATGTGCTTGACTATTATTACTTTAAAGTAATATTAAATAAAAATATGTCCGCCTTTCATTCATTTTTGTAATTTTAGACATTATTTTAAGATGAGAAAAAATTCTAAATTCAAAAGTCTGAATTAGTACCGAAAGGCTTGACTTTTTATAAAATGCATGACCTATTCCAACCCTGGTTATAATGAAAGAGTGAGGAAAGTGCAAAAGGTACTGATTCCGTGTTGCTCAATATGTTCGTACAACAATTTTAAATAAACCATAGATAAAGACAATAGCATTATTCCCATTCATTGAACTATCTTAAAATTGATACAAACACAACAGTAAACAATATATGACATTTCAGAAACGTCCAAACTCTTCAATTGTCGTCTTGAATTGGAATACATCTTAATTATACCTTAGTCTTCTCAAGATCTTAGTCATCTTATGACTATTCTAAACGCCTCCATTTAAATAAACCCCACGATATTTCTTGGATTTCTCTATTTGACGATTAACGGGGAGGTTGAGGAACCGATTTCATATTTCACGCCTTTGCTGATTCCGAGAAGTCTAAAAGTAGTCCAACTATCCGCGCCAGCCAATTAATCTCTGGTCCACTTTTTGTATCTGATTGGTTATCGCATTAATACCTGCACTTTATTAAGAATAAATTTGTTTTAATATGAGGTTCACGCCCACTTAGACGAACAATCTATGAGTCAGCAACTTTTCGATCACAACGTTTAGCTGCGCTTTCAAAACTTCAATTAAGAGCCATTATTCCTGAACAAATTTAATTTCGGAGGGTTCAGGTGATCGCCGCGGACATGGACCGGACTTGCTCACTTGTAAATACAGACGAAGCTATTAAGTTTGAAATACGCGGTATAAAAATCCAAGCACCGCGTACAGTTCAGCGGGGTGTTTGTCGTAAAATCCGAGTATGTCAATAAATCAATACCAATTGTTACTCGATAACTCGTACCGATTGTTGTTTTAACAGACAGACGACCTATAATGAGCTAGTGTCAATATTTAGTCAGTCGGTTAAGATGTTTGCTTCTACGAACAGCAAATATTACCAAACTCCTCTAGAATTTTATGGGGGACGCGGCTTTGTGCAAATGCCGCCTATTCGACAGCATTTCGTCTTGTTACAGGTTTTTTCACTTCAGAAATAGAATCCAATTATTTAGCAGCAACTGCGGGCAATTAGCTTAATGTAGTGACGCATCATTTGATTATACCTAAAACTAGTAGTTTCAGGAAGTTTCAAATGTTTTCATCTTTATCTAAAATAAGGATTCAGCTGCATAACTAGAACATTGTCAAAAGATCGGAAATTCGATATTACGTTTGGTATGTAATTAATATTGAATAATGGGAGTCATCTAAATATGGGTACGAAAAACAAAAAATTATAATTTCAAATTCTTTTTCAGCCTCTAGCTGTTTACCCCTGGATATAAAACTACCCCTCCTCATTTCACCTTACCTTTTAAAATGTATTTACCGTGTTAATGCATGTCAAGTTTTGCTAAATGGGTTTCCTACGAAAAATACTTATGCTATAGTAAAGAGCAAAAATTATTTGCATTATTTCTTAGTGGTCTTACGAACCGTACAACATTATTTGATCACTGGTGCAGGTAATACAAGCTAAACAGATGTAGCTAAAAACTAAAACAACACAAATTTACCTTTTGATATGAATATTTCATAAAATTAAATTATATAACATAAGTACCTGATTCTATTGTTCAAGAAAAAAATATATTAACAAATTTCAAAGAAGTTCTAATTTAGAAATATAAACTAAACTGCCAATTTATTTTTATTTGTCGCATCTTTAATCGGGTCATTCACAATGTATTCCTGAATTTTTATATTTGAGAAATTATTATTATTTCAAGCAAATATAATAGGCCTTTTGAAGTGCAATGTATAGTATATACAATAAAACTCGGAAATAGTAAATCCCTTATATAAGGACGCTCGCTTATAACGTACAAAAATGAAAGTCCCGATCAAAACCCTATGTATTTACGTGTGTGTATATTGGTTTATAACCAACACATTTATGGCGAATGTTCAGGTATAACGAATGAATTTACAAGGAAAAATTCACAAGGCGTTCGGTTATTACGAATTAAGTCACAAATGATTAGCTCATTGACGCGAAACGAATAACATACCGGTCGATACGTAATTCTCAAAATGTTGTCTAGATATGAATTAGCTACTTCTAAAATTATATTTCCGCTTGCAGTGCAAATGTTGGAACATAATAATACGAATACTACAAAAAAGTAACCATCGAATATCGGAATTCCGCGTCAAAATATTGGCCCAATACTGAAATATGTCGTGAATTTGGCAAATTTAAATGTATCTAAGGTAAAAAATAATTTTTACTTTGTGCATAATTTTGTGTAGGTATTTTACAACACATAAAATGTTTTCACATTTAAACTTTCGTAATTAAAGTTGAATAAAAAACTATTTTCTAAAGTTTGATTTTTATAGCCAACGGGCGGTTATAACGATCATTCTTAAATTCTCCTTCGAGTTCGCTATATCCGAGCTCGACTGTAATAAATATGGCCAGTGCAACTCGAAGATGGTGTGTAAATAGGCTAAACATTTTATAATTCGGTAAGTCCCCCCCCCCCCCTGTAATGCGTGAATAAATTTCTATAGACTAACTGTCAAACAACTAGAATCATTGTATTATCAAGGTAAATCTGTCTGTGGTCGTGACGCACGCACGCACGCCAGTCTAGGCAGAAATGTGCACATACCAAATCCTCCAAAATCTCCTTCATGAGTCATAACATAGAATTTCCAGCGATTATAAGCAAATATTTTGCTTCAATACTTCTAGATACCGGATAGAATGGTGTGAAGGTAACATGCAATATAGAATCTAGTTAGTATGGAATAATAATACATCATCTACCACGAGTATATACAGTAGATCTCGCTTATAATGGACTCCAAAAAACAGTTCATATTAGTACATTATAAGCGAGTGTATCTTATCAGAATTTGATTTTTTAAATTGAAAACACAACTATATTCCTTAACTTGTGGGTGCCCTGATATGTGGATATTCTTTGCCAGTTTCTGCAGAAACCACTTAAAAAGCATTGAATCAACTTTATGATGTGTATTGGTGGTACGCACTGCTGCGTTAACCCAATTTTTATTATAGATAGAATGTATGTCTAGACTTCGACATCAATAAATATTTAACACAAATGAAACTAAATTATAAAGAACCACACCTGTACGAAGGGAATCTCCAAACGAAATTCGGTTTGGATATAATCAACTTTTAGCAAATTTTTAGTCGACTACAAGCAGAAATCCATTATAAGCGAGTTCATAATATCCGATTCTATTTACATAGATTTAAATGACTGTGTAGTCTGGACTTTGGCAATCGTTCCATTACAAACGAGAGTCCATCAAAAGAAAATCCATTATAAGTGGACTGGCTATATTGTATGTACGTCTCATGTATAGATTGCGAAGAAAAAAAAATGCCAAAATTCTTAACAAATTTAGATCGTTTTTCTACGATCATGTCAAAATGAAAACATTTTTGCATAGTTTTTAATGTCAAAAGTTACTGCTTATACTGCTAGTGTACTAATTACGTTTTTATAGCACGTTACCATTAGTGGCGTGCGATAATAGTATATTATTCAATGAGTGAAGACGTTGAGTATTATTCACCAAGATAAAATTTAAGCCACGAGTCGACGACGAGACTGACATCAAGGTTTGACGTTTGGATTTATTAGTCTCCTGATTCATGTTTCACCTTTGTGATTTACTTAATAATAATGAAAAACTCAGCATATGTTGGACATATTTAGTACCTATATATAGTAAAACAACTTAAATTGCAAGATTTTCCGTAAATGTGTATGTCAACATAACCTAGAATATTTAATACAGTATCGCCGAACTATTTTTTTTTAATTTATGTTTTTGATCATAGAAACGCACTCCGCTTCGCGTCGCGCTCTGAAACTTGCCGCACTTAGTTTTTGTTGTCCGTGAAACGAGGACAGCCAATAGTAATCAAAAATTAACATTTAAAAAAATCGAAATTTAGAGCGCACACAACTAAAACATCGTAAAGCTAGGCAGCTTAAAAATGCATGATGCTCTATTGATTGCACTATTGGAACAAAGCAAACATTAAATTCAGATTTTTTTTAATAGCGATAACGAAAGCTTTTTACAGAATAATACCATTTTTCAAATCAGCTATCAAAAATGTATTCTGCGCCCTACATGAAAACGTTTCCAGACCACCAGTGTATATTAATGATAGTATCGTTGGGCGGCCATTATAACAAGTGGAACCGTGAAATGGACTAGCTCTTAAAGTTAATTTTGAACCAAACAAGAAATTTAAAACCGAGAACTCGATTGAAACTGTTATTGGGTTCGGTGTTCGCATCCCAAAATCAATCCAAACACTTGTGATTAACTGGAAAATTGATCGAAGCAATAACAATGCCGTTCAAGGGAGAAGTTCCAGTGTTCTCGTTTTATACAGAGTCTATTTTGTTTTGTAATGGGCTTTTCTTATTAAACTTATAGAGCGATTTCGCTTCAGTTAATGCTACACTTTTGGGCCCTAACATCTCCTAGGCTACACGCCTATCACACATCGCTCAGTAATTTAATAACCGCAATATTCTTAAAGCAACCTCTTGCAAAATTCAATTGATTTCCCATCCTCTTGCTCGTAAAACAATCCCCTTATGGCATTTCGCCGAAACAATACCCGATTTAATAAACTAATGCAAAACCGTAGTGGATGGGTGGAGATGAAATGAAATGAGAATGGTGTACACCCTCAGGATGCAAGGGGCATGCGGGGGAGTACTTCCGCATCCCTTTTACAACCCCTTCCTACTAGTTTTATCCTTATCTAACTCTATAATTAATGGTTATTCGCGGGAAGTAATTCTTTTTATTTTTGCGGACGCGGAACTAGGGCAGTTATGTTTAACTATAATTGAACAAGATTTTCCTAATCGGCCTTTTCGGTGCCCTAAAAAGTAAACGGGCAGTCCGGCGGTAAAAAATAAAAATTAGTTCATGTAGCGAATATGTAGGTTAGCTATGCCTCACGTGCTGAGCGAAGGGAAACAATTTACAGATATTTATGACACCCCAAATATGCTCATAATTCAACCCTTCGACTAACTAAAGGCATCCCGCCAGCAGGAGGAAGAAGGGGTTGAGGGAAGGGTTTCAGTAAGCGGGGTGAGTTTAATCAATTGTGTGTACAGCCGTACCAAGATTTGACTTAGAAAGCGAGCCATTTGGTGTCAACCTATCCTAATCTCAGCAGTTTGATCTTGGCCGCTCCTCGAGCTGTACTTGTCACTAACGAAAGAGCTAGCGGTACAGTAGTAACGATTATAATGCCATTAATCATATCTGAACCCAATAATCGCCGAAGAGGCGAGAGGATGTAAAGGATTTAGGGTTGTAATTGCTGCTGTTACTGTAGCATCGTCAAGCACGATGACAGATTGTGGAAAAAATATTTGATACGTACTGGATGCAGTTCTTACGAATTGGATTAAGTATATCCATAAAATTTGTTTCTCTTTTAAACATGTTTGCTATAGTAATTACTTCTGTGCTAAAAATATATAGCACGTGAGTTGAGCAATCACACTGCGAATTTTTAGAGATTTTGAGAAAACTAAAAAAATACCATTTCCATATTCATCTTTGATAGATTTTCAGGTTTCTAAATATTGATTAACTATGTATATTAACGTTTTCCTATTAATAATATTGTGGTTTCAAACATTCCACGTTATTTTTGATTTAGAACGTAAGCTCCTCTCCATTTTGCACCGAAAAAGATGTTATCGACTAAAATCTGTACCGAAAAATTGTAAATTATTTCAGATTCTTTTAAATTTCGAAACAACCTGACGTCGACGTAATTCATATTTTTTTCCGAAAACAAAAACACAACAAGGAAAAATAAGATAAGCAATTGACCTCATTCGCCTGTCAAATCTGTTATCTTTTCTCAATTAATCAATTTTTTAATTTGATTTTTATAAGTGATATTTGAAATTGTTGTAGTGCTGGGCGTATTGTTTAAAAACCTATCTTCTAGTAAATTTCAGACATTTATAATATTCACTATTTCACACTAGTGTTTGATTAATGAAATCGATCCCGGCAAATGTGGTTGGTGCAAGAAAGGGGTGCCTGCGTATGTGCGGATATGCAACATTGCTACACAAATTCAATTCTAGGGTTAAGTAACGAATTGACCATTAAGCAATCAAACACAGAGGGACTTGGATTTGCCTTGGACCAATCGGTGGGAAACAATCTCAGTTTTACACAAAACTGGACTTCGATTATTGTTGTATTAAAACTAACCGAAATTTGAGGTATAATTTTGGTTTTATTTTGTAACTGGCTATTACACATCGAAATAATTAATGCACCCCCGCTCCCACCCCCAAACAAATAAGTATTGCTATAGCTATACGTTGCGGCACCTAACTTTATGATATGTATTATATAGATACAACGTATTTATATTTGTTTACTGTTTTGCCCTACAATCATTATCCGTCATGCGTTATATCAAAATTTGTTATATTTGCTGTTATATTTTACTTTTTTCTTTCTATTTAGATTTAGACAAATTCTCTTTTAAGATGAATTCATGTACCTCATATGTCCTTTAATCAATTCTTAATATTAAATGTTATTAAATTTTTCTAGCTCCAGCAGAAACAATTACTCTTACAAAACAGGTCGGGTTGACGCTTTATAAAGACTGTGGTTATTCCTGAAAAGTGATTTTGTTGAATGCTTACTTTAAAATCATATGACACTTTCTACAACTGTCAATGTCACTCAAGATTCTGAAAGTAGAAAATTAATCCAAAATACAAATTTGTTACAATTTGTCATTGAATAAACATGAAAAAGTAAGTAGTTCCTTTTTACTTCCTTTTACAATAAAGGAAGTATTGGATTCCCCCAAAAATTCGAAATTGAGTTTTCAACAGATCTTCACGTTTTCGAGTCCCCTGAACTTTTTCGTTGATCTGTGCGTCTGTCTGTGAACAGAATATCTCAAAAACGAAGAGGTATGGCGTTGAAACTTCATATATAAGTATTGTGTACTATGTCGATGCGACAGCAAGCTTTTGAAGAAAATCGCATAACCGGAAGTAGGTGTTTACTCTTGTGATTATTCAGTTTTTTTCGATTTTTTCAAAAACGGGTCTAACGATTTTTTTCAAACTTCACATTTTTATTAAATGTTTAATGTGTATTGATGTGAGATATGTGGTGTTCCAGTGGAATACTTCTAAAAAAGGTTTATTTTGTTTTTTTTCTATTTTTTTTTATTAACTCCTATTTTAAATAGAACACCGGGTAAGTAGAATAGGGGCAGCTATCCCCTCCACTTTTTATTTGATTCGCGGATTCGCGGTTTTATTCGCGGTTTTATTCGCGGATTGACCTAATTAATTTCGCGGATTGATCTAATTAATTTCGCGGTTTGATCTAATTAATCACATATGAAGTTTGATATGTAATTTACATATGTGCTACTGATTAAATTACGCATTAGATTTTTTAATTTGCTTCTGGAATTACGCGTCGGACTTCGGCGGCCATCTTGGATTTCTGGCGGGAATATTTGAAATTTGAATTTTTTCCGATTTTTCTAAGTTTAATTTGTTGGATTTGAATTTCGCGGTGTGTCGGCCATCTTGGTGCGCGCGCACTTCTCACGGCGGTCGTTTTTAATTTTGAATTTTCGCGGAAATATTTTGAATTTCAAACTGGTAGATCTCTTTCTCTCTTCTGCCCCATTGGCTGTCTCTCTCGTGTATTGCAGAATGGCTGTTTATATTTAAAAAAATCTCAGCCCGACCGGGATTTGAACCCCTTACGTTCGTGTTGCACAAATTTAGCTACATCCATTAGTGCCACAACACCACGGAGCTGCTTCAGATTTAATGTGAATATCGGAAAGCCATTTCACTACTGTGACGCTACGAGTCTGTGTTTTAAACAACTTATTTTTTCGAAAATTTAAATTTTAAGAACTGAAATGTGTAGCTTGATGTGATTAAAGGTATATGCAATTTTTAAAAAATTGACTTCGCCCGCGATTTCGTCATAATTAATTATTTTATTTTTATCGTTAGGCCCGGTATTACAAAACAGTCAGTGAAAGTTTGCACTTCGGATTCTGCGAATATAGTCCTGAAATAGTTTAAAAATATACTCAAAAATGAATTACTTATTTTATATAGCGAGATCATAATTACGCGGCGGTTATTTTCAATTTTCAACATAAAATGTGTAATTATTCGCAATGGTTTTTGCAGCACAGACAATGGAATTTGCTATGATATCACCGACTCTGTAGAACTTTCTATTTCGTCATCCTCAAATGGCTTAACCGGTCGCATATTTGAGTTCGCTAGATGGCACAACGCGGACCTGGAATGCCGGGCTCTGATTGGTCGCCAACTTCGTGTCCTTCTTGAATGACGTTTGAGTTTGAACCGATGATTCTTATTAGTTTTAATTTTATTGTAATCTTTTTTTTACTTACGTAAGTGCACTTGTTGCATATTAGCACCAATAAATATCTATCTATCTATAGATAAACAGACAAGATTTACCCTGTTTTGGTGTTAAGAAATCATCCGATTCAGAAACTACTTAAGCTGAATTGTATGAAACAATAAATAAGTAGTTATACTTATTTATTATTTTGAATTTCGTTGTCTTTTAATACGTGTTGGAGTCGCTGCTTATATTATTTTCTTGCAAAGCTACTGCAGTTTGTGTTGATGTACTTTAAAAGATCTATGAAAATTTATTTTTGTTATAACCTAAATTTTGTTTTCAATTGTATTATGTTCATATTATTTTTGGAATGTTTTAGCGCTAATATATGAGTGACTTAACAAATATTTGTCTGTTATTTTAATTTTAAAAAAAAGCTTCCTGCGATGTCCCATGGCTGGAGTCGAACCAGCGATCACAGCAAAAAATTTCCATTAAACGATGCTAGTTACAGTTTAAAAAGGACAGACCAGATCTAAAAGAACACGAGTTGATGTCGAGACTAGAGAGAGAGATCCGGCAACAATGTACCTATTCAGAAAATATAACCTTAAACTGAAAACAACCTAACCTAGCAGAAAAAGTGTCAGTTTGCATTAGGGGAGTTTAGTTGCCGCAGAGGTACTGCCAACAAAATTACTAGATGGTCATACAGCATCTCACATAAATTTTCACAAAAATCGACATCATGTCATATAAATTATACAAAAACTGTCATCATGTCACTTGAAATTATATAAAAAACGACATTTTTACTAAACACACGACGAAAATTGAACAAAAATCACACAATTACAAGCCATCTCACATAAATTTTCACAAAAATCGACATCATGTCATATAAATTATACAAAAACTGTCATCATGTCACTTGAAATTATACAAAAAACGACATTTTTACTAAACACACCACGAAAATTGAACAAAAATCACGCAATTACACGCCATCTCACATAAATTTTTACAAAAATCGACATCATGTTACATAAACTATGCATAATTTTGCAAATGTTTTACACTTTTTATAAAATGCATCGCTCAAAATTAAAAGAAATAGCAATTTCATTGAAAAAATCTACTACCACAATCATTTCGATAAACAAAATTCAAAAAATCTTATACTTTTGACGGAAATATATGTATGTTGACCACAAATTAACATAATTTTTAAATAAAAACGCGCAATTCGTTGAAAAAAATATTCTGACACCACCAAAACACGCAATTTCATTGAAAAATATATATATGTTGTCCACAAATTAACATAAATTGAATAAAAACACGTAATTTTGTTGAAAAAATGTTCTGGCTGTAAATAATTTTGCAAATGTTTTACACTTTTTATAAAATGCACCGCTCAAAATTAAAAGAAATAGCAATTTCATTGAAAAAATCTACTAACACAATCATTTCGATAAACAAAATTCAAAAAATCTTATACTTTTGACGGAAATATATGTATGTTGACCACAAATTAACATAATTTTTAAATAAAAACGCGCAATTCGTTGAAAAAAATATTCTGACACCACCAAAACACGCAATTTCATTGAAAAATATATATATGTTGTCCACAAATTAACATAAAGTTGAATAAAAACACGTAATTTTGTTGAAAAAATGTTCTGGCCCCTTCATTTCACTTAAAATTTTACAAAAACTGCCATCATAACACTTGAAATTATACAAAATATATGTATGTTGATCACAAATTAACATAAACCTGAATAAAACACACAATTTCGTTGAAAAATTTGCAAATGTTTTACACTTTTTTATAAAATGTATCGCACAAAATTAAAAGAAATCACAATTTTCTAAATTATATCACGCTATTATGAAATCGTAGATTGGTTTTTTGAAATTTTACACTTTGTAACTGTAAAATAACTACAAATACTAATATTTTAGCTTTAGACTTTGTAATTATTGCAGATTCGAGAAAAAAACAAAGCAGAGTGGAAATAAAAAACATAAACACTTTGTAATAAACAAATATATTGTTCTTATTTCTTATAATACTTAATAATATAAATATAAATGTACAGCAGAATGTCTTATTTCTAAAAATTCGCTAGCAATTTACAAAACTGTAGTTTGAGGTGCACGACATTTCAAATTAAAAAGACTGCAAGTAATAAAATCAGAAATTCATTGTGTAATTTTAAAGTTTAAGATGCACCCAATCTAGAATTCCCTTCGTTTTTGGTGTTGATGACATCTGCCTTAGAGGCATTTTTCTAACGACCCTTTTTTGGAGGCGTTTCCTTATCGGCGTTCTTCTGACTGAACCTTTTTGATGTGGACTTGGATGAGTAGATGGTGTTTTTAATTTATATTCTAAATCGGACTCGCAGTTATCAGTTTCCATTTCGGTTTTTCCTGTAGTATCAGTCGGGGTTGGCTTCTTTTGCTGTTTAGGTTTAGCTAGCAGCACATTAGCAACGTTAAGGTCTTTGATGTACTCAGCAAACTGTAGGCGTCCGGGTGGATTAATAGTTTTTCGAGGCCGCAGAGTGTCATGAATTAAATCGACTATGTTAGACGCCGGTAAAATTTCACCCTTTATAGTAACGGTGCCCTTGTGATCCCAGCTCACATCGCTTGAGGTACTCAAAATGCGTAGGAAAACTTCAGCTTTTTTCTTAAAAGTTTTGGGAAGTGTAGATAAAATAACGGCATTTGATAGGCTGTCACTGGTTGTTTCAATAGGTATTTTGATTGGCTGCCGCGCCTGGTTTGTGAAATGAAGGAATCGTTGTAAAACCTGATTGTACTGGATCCATTTATCGTGATCAGTTAATTTGGACTTTAAAACTTTTTGCATTTCGTCATCAAGCTGTGATAATATATTTTTCTCCGCATCATCGCCAGACTTAAGACGTTGGACAAATTCCGGCGATACAATCAACATCTTCCGCTCTTTGTCCATTTTAGTCGAAAAGGAGCTCAGTCGTTTGTTCTGGTAGAGCCGTCGTGAATAAACTAGCTTAAAATCAAGACTTTCATAATAAATATATAAAAAAATATGACAGGTACGGGAATCGAACCCGTATTCCCTCTCGAGATCAGAGCTTAAATCTGACGCCTTAACCATTCGGCCAACCTGCCTCCCTATATAAACGAGCACTCTCTGCATAATTAAGAAAAACATCTAGTTTAAAACCCTTCTATTTGCAGTTTCAAACAATATTTCATATAAATTAAGCCATGTACAAATTTCTAAATCGGTTTTGATATATATATTTTATCGAAAGACTTGACCCTCAGCTGCCGTTTTATTATTTGTCGAGATGCGTCATCGTTGAATTTTACAAGTGCCATCCTGTCTGCTGTGTGACGTAGGTAATGTCTCCATACCTTTTTATTTTAAAATTCTATAAAAACAGAGGCCCGACTGATGCCGCACTAACACGTTTTAAACCATTGTACTCTGTTACCTGATGCGGCAGCAGTTTGGACCTCTGGTTTTATAAAATTTTAAAATAAAAAGGTATGGAAACACTGCGTACGTCACATCGCAGACAGGATGGCACTTGTAAAATTCAACGATGACGCATCTCGACAAATAATAAAACGGCAGCTGAGGGTCAAGTCTTTCGATAAAATATATATATCAAAACCGATTTAGAAATTTGTACATGGCTTAATTTATATGAAATATTGTTTGAAACTGCAAATAGAAGGGTTTTAAACTAGATGTTTTTCTTAATTATGCAGAGAGTGCTCGTTTATATAGGGAGGCAGGTTGGCCGAATGGTTAAGGCGTCAGATTTAAGCTCTGATCTCGAGAGGGAATACGGGTTCGATTCCCGTACCTGTCATATTTTTTTATATATTTATTATGAAAGTCTTGATTTTAAGCTAGTTTATTCACGACGGCTCTACCAGAACAAACGACTGAGCTCCTTTTCGACTAAAATGGACAAAGAGCGGAAGATGTTGATTGTATCGCCGGAATTTGTCCAACGTCTTAAGTCTGGCGATGATGCGGAGAAAAATATATTATCACAGCTTGATGACGAAATGCAAAAAGTTTTAAAGTCCAAATTAACTGATCACGATAAATGGATCCAGTACAATCAGGTTTTACAACGATTCCTTCATTTCACAAACCAGGCGCGGCAGCCAATCAAAATACCTATTGAAACAACCAGTGACAGCCTATCAAATGCCGTTATTTTATCTACACTTCCCAAAACTTTTAAGAAAAAAGCTGAAGTTTTCCTACGCATTTTGAGTACCTCAAGCGATGTGAGCTGGGATCACAAGGGCACCGTTACTATAAAGGGTGAAATTTTACCGGCGTCTAACATAGTCGATTTAATTCATGACACTCTGCGGCCTCGAAAAACTATTAATCCACCCGGACGCCTACAGTTTGCTGAGTACATCAAAGACCTTAACGTTGCTAATGTGCTGCTAGCTAAACCTAAACAGCAAAAGAAGCCAACCCCGACTGATACTACAGGAAAAACCGAAATGGAAACTGATAACTGCGAGTCCGATTTAGAATATAAATTAAAAACACCATCTACTCATCCAAGTCCACATCAAAAAGGTTCAGTCAGAAGAACGCCGATAAGGAAACGCCTCCAAAAAAGGGTCGTTAGAAAAATGCCTCTAAGGCAGATGTCATCAACACCAAAAACGAAGGGAATTCTAGATTGGGTGCATCTTAAACTTTAAAATTACACAATGAATTTCTGATTTTATTACTTGCAGTCTTTTTAATTTGAAATGTCGTGCACCTCAAACTACAGTTTTGTAAATTGCTAGCGAATTTTTAGAAATAAGACATTCTGCTGTACATTTATATTTATATTATTAAGTATTATAAGAAATAAGAACAATATATTTGTTTATTACAAAGTGTTTATGTTTTTTATTTCCACTCTGCTTTGTTTTTTTCTCGAATCTGCAATAATTACAAAGTCTAAAGCTAAAATATTAGTATTTGTAGTTATTTTACAGTTACAAAGTGTAAAATTTCAAAAAACCAATCTACGATTTCATAATAGCGTGATATAATTTAGAAAATTGTGATTTCTTTTAATTTTGTGCGATACATTTTATAAAAAAGTGTAAAACATTTGCAAATTTTTCAACGAAATTGTGTGTTTTATTCAGGTTTATGTTAATTTGTGATCAACATACATATATTTTGTATAATTTCAAGTGTTATGATGGCAGTTTTGTAAAATTTTAAGTGAAATGAAGGGGCCAGAACATTTTTTCAACAAAATTACGTGTTTTTATTCAACTTTATGTTAATTTGTGGACAACATATATATATTTTTCAATGAAATTGCGTGTTTTGGTGGTGTCAGAATATTTTTTTCAACGAATTGCGCGTTTTTATTTAAAAATTATGTTAATTTGTGGTCAACATACATATATTTCCGTCAAAAGTATAAGATTTTTTGAATTTTGTTTATCGAAATGATTGTGTTAGTAGATTTTTTCAATGAAATTGCTATTTCTTTTAATTTTGAGCGGTGCATTTTATAAAAAGTGTAAAACATTTGCAAAATTATTTACAGCCAGAACATTTTTTCAACAAAATTACGTGTTTTTATTCAATTTATGTTAATTTGTGGACAACATATATATATTTTTCAATGAAATTGCGTGTTTTGGTGGTGTCAGAATATTTTTTTCAACGAATTGCGCGTTTTTATTTAAAAATTATGTTAATTTGTGGTCAACATACATATATTTCCGTCAAAAGTATAAGATTTTTTGAATTTTGTTTATCGAAATGATTGTGGTAGTAGATTTTTTCAATGAAATTGCTATTTCTTTTAATTTTGAGCGATGCATTTTATAAAAAGTGTAAAACATTTGCAAAATTATGCATAGTTTATGTAACATGATGTCGATTTTTGTAAAAATTTATGTGAGATGGCGTGTAATTGCGTGATTTTTGTTCAATTTTCGTGGTGTGTTTAGTAAAAATGTCGTTTTTTGTATAATTTCAAGTGACATGATGACAGTTTTTGTATAATTTATATGACATGATGTCGATTTTTGTGAAAATTTATGTGAGATGGCTTGTAATTGTGTGATTTTTGTTCAATTTTCGTCGTGTGTTTAGTAAAAATGTCGTTTTTTATATAATTTCAAGTGACATGATGACAGTTTTTGTATAATTTATATGACATGATGTCGATTTTTGTGAAAATTTATGTGAGATGCTGTATGACCATCTAGTAATTTTGTTGGCAGTACCTCTGCGGCAACTAAACTCCCCTAATGCAAACTGACACTTTTTCTGCTAGGTTAGGTTGTTTTCAGTTTAAGGTTATATTTTCTGAATAGGTACATTGTTGCCGGATCTCTCTCTCTAGTCTCGACATCAACTCGTGTTCTTTTAGATCTGGTCTGTCCTTTTTAAACTGTAACTAGCATCGTTTAATGGAAATTTTTTGCTGTGATCGCTGGTTCGACTCCAGCCATGGGACATCGCAGGAAGCTTTTTTTTAAAATTAAAATAACAGACAAATATTTGTTAAGTCACTCATATATTAGCGCTAAAACATTCCAAAAATAATATGAACATAATACAATTGAAAACAAAATTTAGGTTATAACAAAAATAAATTTTCATAGATCTTTTAAAGTACATCAACACAAACTGCAGTAGCTTTGCAAGAAAATAATATAAGCAGCGACTCCAACACGTATTAAAAGACAACGAAATTCAAAATAATAAATAAGTATAACTACTTATTTATTGTTTCATACAATTCAGCTTAAGTAGTTTCTGAATCGGATGATTTCTTAACACCAAAACAGGGTAAATCTTGTCTGTTTATCTATAGATAGATAGATATTTATTGGTGCTAATATGCAACAAGTGCACTTACGTAAGTAAAAAAAAGATTACAATAAAATTAAAACTAATAAGAATCATCGGTTCAAACTCAAACGTCATTCAAGAAGGACACGAAGTTGGCGACCAATCAGAGCCCGGCATTCCAGGTCCGCGTTGTGCCATCTAGCGAACTCAAATATGCGACCGGTTAAGCCATTTGAGGATGACGAAATAGAAAGTTCTACAGAGTCGGTGATATCATAGCAAATTCCATTGTCTGTGCTGCAAAAACCATTGCGAATAATTACACATTTTATGTTGAAAATTGAAAATAACCGCCGCGTAATTATGATCTCGCTATATAAAATAAGTAATTCATTTTTGAGTATATTTTTAAACTATTTCAGGACTATATTCGCAGAATCCGAAGTGCAAACTTTCACTGACTGTTTTGTAATACCGGGCCTAACGATAAAAATAAAATAATTAATTATGACGAAATCGCGGGCGAAGTCAATTTTTTAAAAATTGCATATACCTTTAATCACATCAAGCTACACATTTCAGTTCTTAAAATTTAAATTTTCGAAAAAATAAGTTGTTTAAAACACAGACTCGTAGCGTCACAGTAGTGAAATGGCTTTCCGATATTCACATTAAATCTGAAGCAGCTCCGTGGTGTTGTGGCACTAATGGATGTAGCTAAATTTGTGCAACACGAACGTAAGGGGTTCAAATCCCGGTCGGGCTGAGATTTTTTTAAATATAAACAGCCATTCTGCAATACACGAGAGAGACAGCCAATGGGGCAGAAGAGAGAAAGAGATCTACCAGTTTGAAATTCAAAATATTTCCGCGAAAATTCAAAATTAAAAACGACCGCCGTGAGAAGTGCGCGCGCACCAAGATGGCCGACACACCGCGAAATTCAAATCCAACAAATTAAACTTAGAAAAATCGGAAAAAATTCAAATTTCAAATATTCCCGCCAGAAATCCAAGATGGCCGCCGAAGTCCGACGCGTAATTCCAGAAGCAAATTAAAAAATCTAATGCGTAATTTAATCAGTAGCACATATGTAAATTACATATCAAACTTCATATGTGATTAATTAGATCAAACCGCGAAATTAATTAGATCAATCCGCGAAATTAATTAGGTCAATCCGCGAATAAAACCGCGAATAAAACCGCGAATCCGCGAATCAAATAAAAAGTGGAGGGGATAG
>CALNHX010012592.1:0-23928 GCA_940337035.1 Agriotes lineatus
TTGAAGAAAACATATGGGGCGATGGATACAGAATAGTCTGCAAGAAGTTCAAAGCACTAACGAAACTAGAGCTAACGAACAGCCAGAAAAAAGGAAGTGGAGAAACTATTTCCGCAACATGAAATAGAGGAATGGAGGGAAATAACAGAAGCAGCGCAGGAAGAAGAAAACTGTCGGCCCTTCACGTTAGAAGAACTACGTGAAGCAACAAAAGCTATGAAAAATGGAAAATCGCCAGGTACTGACGGAATCACCCCTGAGATAACTAAGTTAGTGGTACAAACATTCCCGGAGTTTACCCTTAGCATGTACAACAGGCTTCTGGAAAACAGAGTTCCCAGAAATATGGAAAGAGGCGAGAGTGGTACTACTCGAAAAGGGAAAGCAAAAGGAAGACAAACCACCAAAATATAGACCCCTGTGTATGCTCAATACCTTTGGCAAGATTTATGAAAGGATGATAAGGAATAGAATACTGATGGAAATAGAAGAAAAAGAGAACCTATCCACTGATCAGTATGGATTCATCAAAAAAAGGTCTACAATTGACGCTATGAACGCCGTGAAAAGATTCGCAGAAAAAGCAAACACAGGAACACACAGAACCAAAAAATTCTGTTTAATGGTAACATTGGATGTGATGAACGCCTTTAACACGGTCCCCTGGAAAGGCGTCGTGAAGGAGATGATAAGAAGGAACATGAGTAAATATATTATAGAACTGATATGTAGCTACTTCACAGCAAGGAAGCTGAAGGTTACGGACAACTGCACAATAAAACAGACGGCGGGAGTCCCACAGGGATCGGTCCTAGGACCGATACTGTGGAACATCTACTATGACAGAGTGCTAAAGTTGAAAGTCCATGCAGATGTACGACTAATAGCATATGCAGACGACCTCGCGATACTAGTGAGAGCAAGAACGGTAGATGAACTGATTGTTAGAGCCAATAGAGCGATCAAACAAGTGAATGAATGGATGAGGACTAATAAACTCTCATTAGCACCACAGAAGACGGAGGCAGTGATACTGATAGGGAGGAGAAACCTCAAAGAGCTGACAGTAAAAATAGACGATATACATATACAAACAGCGGAGACGATCAAATACCTGGGTGTGACACTCAACAGGAACCTAACAATGACAGCCCATGTGAAGGAAGTGACCAAAAAGGCAGAAAACACAGCAAGAGCGCTGACGCGGATTATGCCGACAATTGGTGGAGCTAGAAGCAGCAAAAGAAAAATCTTGGCATCAGTAGTGTATTCTATAATGCTATATGCAGCACCGATATGGAAAAAAGCAGTACATGTAAAAAAGTACAGAAACATGCTAGAGAAGGTGCAAAGGAGAATATTAATTAAAATATGCATGGCGTATAGAACCTCCTCGACAGATGCCCTGCAAGTGATAGCGGCGAACACCCCCATAGACATAATGATAGAAGAAAGAACTAAGATATACGAGGCAAAAGGCACAAGATCAGCCAAAGATATAAAAGAGGAAGCCATGGAAGAATGGCAAAACAGATGGTCAAGCCTGAATGGTAAGGCAGAATGGACCAGACGCCTGATACCGGACCTCAGGAAATGGTGCAACAGAGGGCACGGCGAATTGAACTACCACATTACCCAAATACTTACAGGCCATGGATGCTTCGCAGTGTACCTTAAAAGATTCAAAATACAAGAACACGACCGATGCCAATACTGTGAAGAAACAGATACAGTTGAGCACACAGTTACCAAATGCATACGATGGGTAAGACAAAGAACGCAGATCAAAATTATAGTGGGCGAAACACTAACGCCGGAAAACTTGATACCAAGCATGCTAAAAAGCAAACAGAACTGGGAACATATAGAGAAGTGTCTAGTGGAAATAATGAAAAGAAAAGAAGACGATGAACGAATTAAACAAAAGAACACTATACAAAGAGATTAAAATCGTAAGAAGAGGAACAACATAGACTGGAAAAACATACATCCCGATGAAAGCCTACGGTAATACCGGGATGTCTGTAAATAGACCAGGGAGGGGTTTTAGTGGGTAAAAGTCCCACACTCCCCCGCGGAATTGAACCATCTTCCCGCGGGGAGCCTTTTGAAGGTTTCCACTCCACACACAAAAAAAAAAAGGGTACAATACGAAGTTGCCCCACCGTGCTGGAAAAAGCCGTCTTAGCCTTCAATAGGGAAGTACAGTCTACACGGGAAAGAAAACTAGTACGTATAACAAAGACGCGCTTCTTTATTCAATCGGCGCTCGTATGCCTTTCGTGAGTTATAGGGCACCAAAGTTCAAAAAGGTGAAGTTTATACTCGAGTATAACTAGAGACCGTTGACACAATGAAAACGAGGTTGAGAAATAAAATTAAGGATCTTTAGATGACACACAACCGAAAAACTGCAACTAACCTAACAAGCAATAATGGCGCACCGCATCTTTGAGTTCATCTGATATGTATTGCATCTTTTGTAACGTTTCACCCCTCACTAAGGGCGTTATAAATTTATCCCTCAATCAGAGACGGCATTTGCTCCAACTCAAATATATAGGGTAAAGAAAACACCAGATATATATATACTAGCAGGCCCGCCAAATGTTGTTCTGCTCAAAAATAATTTGTCTCTGAAACCCCGTTTCACCACTAGAGTTTTAATTTTATATCATGTCCATCGCCTTGGACTTAAAAATAAATGCCATTTTTGCAATCAACGTCCCATAAATCGCAATAACGACACCCATATCGATTTTTAGGCTTATTTACCCCATTTCACCCCGTAAGGGGTAGCGGACCCGACAGACGTTGTCCTGCCCGAACATTGGTTTGCCTGCTATTGGCCGGTTCAGCAAACGTTTTTTTGATATTCGAATTTTCGAATTTGGGGGGGGGGGGTGAAATTTTGGAGTTATATGTTCTGATGTACGAGAAATCTTTGCCCGATTGCAGCGCCACCTACCGGGTTCAATTGTGAATCTAAACCATCCAGGAACCCACTCAAACACACAAAATTTCATCAAAATCGATCCAGCCGTTTAGGAGTTCAGTCACGTACACACGTACAGAAGAATTATATAAAGATATCACAACGGTATAATGTTTTTAACTAGATATTACAAATTATGAGTTGTACATTATGAAAATAACAAATTCTTCTGGGGGGCCGTGTTTCTTTTCCCCTTTGTAAACTGCAACCCACCTAGCAGGTCTGCATGAAAGACGGTAGCATCCGGCGTTGCACCAATTGTAGCAGGTAATTACGGAAGATGGATGCATCAAGCGATGCGCCAAGTATAGATTTTGGCCCTGTAGGACAGATGCTTCAGCGTGTGACCTTGCAGTCCAGTGGTTTGTTTACGTTTGCCGGGCTGTGAAGATGTGCACGAATTCTGGGGATCTAACTGATACCTGGAGTTCCTGGAGCGTTAGGGGGGGGGGGGGGTTGATGTGGATTGTGGTTGTACCTGGGGCAAACGTGTTGCATCCGGAATGTCGGCTCCGCGGATTAATTGTACGAGTTGCATCCGCTAATTTCAATGGACGATGAAATTTAACAGTTCGGCCAGTGTTCAGTCCCAAAGGTGGGCTGGATTTTCCGGCTTTTTGTTAACGTTTTACAACGTCTAGGGCGTATCCTCCAGGTAAGTTTAACGAATGCTGATGCAGGACTCAAACCACATTTTATCTAGACTGTAACACGATACGGTTGGCCAGTCAGCGACGTTTACCAGGAAATTTCATCAGCAAAATGGTCGAACCTGGCGAAATCTGTAGTTTCTGCATCATGTACACCGTGTGGGCGGATTCAGGTGTTCTACATATAGTCCAGTCAATCTGTACATTTCACCTTGCATTAAATCGGGTAGTTCTGATTTTTTTATATTGTAACGAATGCGAGAACGACTTCCAGATCGATCTAGAAGCAGGTGTGCGCGATGAGTCACTACGAACAGATGCCCCGAGAACGGGCCCGAGGTCAAATGCGTCATGCTTCCATCTGGAGGTTCTAGTGAATATCGAGACTATCTGGAAGCTTCTGGAAGGAAATTATTGGCCATATAAATACCCGGCCGTCGGACCCGCAGTTCAGTTCTGAAATAATTCTGCGGCAGTTCGAACTCACGTCGAGGCTTGTTAGAAGCCCCCATATAAATAAAAACGCGTGTACATATGAACATAAATAATAGAAATAAATAAATATATAATCGTTAGTGTTTAAGAGTGATATAAATAATAATAGTTGTTAGAAATAGTGCCGTAGTTTAAAAGTAATTTGTAATCTGCTTGATAATTCTCGCATGTGCTTGTAAATAACAATAATTAATCCAATAGTGTAAATAAATATTTGAACCCATGTTTGTCGTATAATTTTAAATAGCCCGAACGTTAAGAACGTAACAGTGGTGTCGGTGTGAGGTTTTGTACCGGGGGCTATAAGAAAATTATTGAACAAACATTAAATAAATAAATTATTTAACAAGTGCCGATAAAACGACGGTCAGATAAATAAATTGAAGTGAGTATTGTGCATGCCTTTGACGAGATCTCAAAGCAGCAAAATGGAAGCCCAATTAAGCCAACTTTTGCAACTGATGCAAGTTAGCCAGGACAAGGCGGAAAAAGCACAAGAGGATCTTAGGAAAGAGATCCAAATTGGCCAGGAAGAATTGAAAGCCGGCCAAACGATGGCAGAAGATAAGGCAAAGAAAGCCGCGAAAGCACTTAAGGAATGGCTGAAGGCCGAACAAGAGAAAGCAGTCCAAAAACTTGAGGAAAAATTGAAAGCCACTCAAGAAAACCTCAAGGATGAGCTTAGGGAAGAATTGCGATCCGGTCGAAAGAAGGCAGAAAAAGCACAAGAGGATCTTAGGGAACAGCTGGAAGCCGGGCAGAAAGCACGAGAAGAGCTGAAGGTCGGACAGAAAGAGCTGGAAACCGCAGAAGAGGATGACGATCTCCGGAGCAACGTGGTGCGCGTGGTTGAGCCCGATTATGCTGACATTGCAGACGAGTGCATTCTGGGAATGGATGTTGTGGATAAGTGTGAGTGCGCTTTGGACCTGAGACGCGGCGAGTTGCACGTGGGTGGGGAGGAGCTTTCCCGACACCCAGGAGGAGAGATCGCGGCACAAGTGGTATGGGCGGAAGATGTTATTCTGCAGGGACGAACCGAGAGGGCCGTGGATGCATACCTGGATGGCGATCTCCGGAGCAACGTGGTGCGCGTGGTTGAGCCCGATTATGCTGACATTGCAGACGAGTGCATTCTGGGAATGGATGTTGTGGATAAGTGTGAGTGCGCTTTGGACCTGAGACGCGGCGAGTTGCACGTGGGTGGGGAGGATCTTTCCCGACACCCAAGAGAAGAGATCGCGGCACAAGTGGTATGGGCGGAAGATGTTACTCTGCAAGGACGAACCGAGAGGGTCGTGGATGTATACCTGGATGGCGATCTCCGGGGCAACGTGGTGGGCGTGGTCGAGCCTGATGGTGGCAAGAAGCTCACTCATGGTATCCTGGTAGGGAAGACGTTGATGAAGACTGGGCTTGGGGTCCCAGTAAGGATGATGAACGTCAGCAGGGAACTGGCAACCGTCAGGAGGAACCCAATACTGGGAAGGGGCATAAGCCAACGAAAACGGAAGAAGATAGAAGATTTGGTGGCCCGGTACCAGGACATCGTCGAGTGCGGAGATCATCCCAGCGGCCGTACTGACGTAGGAAAACATAAATCAGTTGAGTTTGGCAAAAGAGTCTTGCTGAGGACCGATCATCCTGCTCTGAGATGGCTGCTGCAGTGCAAGAACCCTGAAGGGCAGGTGGCTGAGTGGATCGAGCGCCTAGAAGAGTTCGACTTGGGAATAAATCATCGACCTGGCACAGTCCACCGCAACGCCGATGCGTTATCCAAGAGGCCTTGCCCTGCGGACTGCGGCCACTGTTCGAGACTGGAGAGTCGTGCGGTACCCATTATTCGCACCACTGTGGTCGACGACTCGTGGGAGCCAGACGAGTTGCAGAGTAGCCAGGAGAATGACCCCGACTTAGGCGCGGTTATAGCCTGGAAGCAAGATGGCCGTCGACCTACCTGGCAGGAGGTCCCCGCCACCAACGCAACAGTGGAGACTTATTGGGCGCAATGGGACTCCTTGCAGCTGGACAACAACGTCCTGACCAGAATCTTGGAAGATGAGGACAGTAGGGCAACGAGATCACGATCGATGGTTCCAAGGAGTAGAGCGGCCGAGGTTCTGCTCTACCTGCATGATTGCTCCTCTGGAGGACACTTCAGATTGAAGAAGACGAAGGTCCAAGAAAGGTTCTACGGGGCGAGCTGCAAAGGTGACGTCCGAGAGTGGTGCCGGAGGTGCGAAGCATGCGCTACGGGAAACGGACCTGTTGGAAGACGTAGAGCTCCGAGGTGGCAGTACAACGTCGGTGGTCCGTTCGAGGGTATAGCCATTGACATCGCCGGACCATGCCCCGAAACCGAAGCGGGAAATAAATACATCTTGGTGTGCATGGGCCACTTCACCAAATGGCCCGAAGCATACGCCGTTCCGAAGAAAGAGACCGGTACTGTCGCTGAAGTTCTGGTGAAGGAGTGCTTCAGCCGTTTTGGAGTCCCCCTGGAGTTACATTCCGACCAGGACCGGAATTTCGAGTTTGGACCGTTCCAGAACGTCTGTAAGCTACTGGGGATACGCAAGACCCGGACCACTGCCCTCCATACTCAATCGGACGGCATGGTGGAAAGGATGAACGGAACCATGGAGAAGCATCTGTCCAAGGACGTTTCCGAGCATCCGCGTGACTGGGGCCAGTACATGCACCTGTTCCTGATGGCCTACCGATCGGCAGTACAAGAGACAACCGGCGTCCAGATCGGGGTGTGCTGTTGCGAAGCCTGGAGACCACGGTGGGCTGCTGCTACTTCAGCCAGTCCATGCGCAAGAAGGGCACCGCCTGCAAGTACCGCCATCGGACCCTCACAAGAGCGAGAAGACAGGCACCCGACGCAACTCGTTCTGGGACAGAACGATCTAAGGCGGGGGCAGTGTAACGAATGCGAGAACGACTTCCAGATCGATCTAGAAGCAGGTGTGCGCGATGAGTCACTACGAACAGATGCCCCGAGAACGGGCCCGAGGTCAAATGCGTCATGCTTCCATCTGGAGGTTCTAGTGAATATCGAGACTATCTGGAAGCTTCTGGAAGGAAATTATTGGCCATATAAATACCCGGCCGTCGGACCCGCAGTTCAGTTCTGAAATAATTCTGCGGCAGTTCGAACTCACGTCGAGGCTTGTTAGAAGCCCCCATATAAATAAAAACGCGTGTACATATGAACATAAATAATAGAAATAAATAAATATATAATCGTTAGTGTTTAAGAGTGATATAAATAATAATAGTTGTTAGAAATAGTGCCGTAGTTTAAAAGTAATTTGTAATCTGCTTGATAATTCTCGCATGTGCTTGTAAATAACAATAATTAATCCAATAGTGTAAATAAATATTTGAACCCATGTTTGTCGTATAATTTTAAATAGCCCGAACGTTAAGAACGTAACAATATGTTTTTTATGGTTGAGGCCTAATGATGAATCTAAGTTTTCGACCTCGGCCGAGTACCGGAAGTACCTAAAATAACAAAAAAAAACGCGAAATTTTCGACCGAAATACGGTTTTTGTCGATTTTCATCCTGAACCACTGGATTTTCAGCAAAAGTTGTTATATCTTGTGTTAAATTAGAGGAAATTTTAAACAATTTAAGACCAGAACGGTGTCTGTAGACCTAATAGTTTTCAAGATACAGCTTTTCAAAGTTTCACAAATTGTTCACCTTTTGCATTTTTAGGATTTTAGTCGGTTCTACCTCGAAAGGTTGATAGTAGTAGAACACAAATAATGTTAAGCAAATCAATCTGCATTCAAATTATAATAATATGAGACGAAATTGGTCCTTGGTTTGGTACCTCGTTCTGTCATAAACTAAGTTGCATTGTAGAATTGTTGAAAAATAACTCAAAAACTGTCTGTACCTAAAAGATATCTTCTGTATACAGGGTGATTTATAACGGGCGGACCAAACTTCAACAGTATGTTGGGGTGGTCATTTTGAGTAAAAAATGTCAGATGAACATAGGTCGTATTCCATTTAGTTACCCAACTACAAGAGACCAAAGTTTTATTAAGGGGCGGGTAAAGGTAAAACCGCTCAAAGTAGCCAATGTTTCAAGCGTCATATCTACTACGTACGAGTATGTGGGCCAACCATATCAAACTTTTTTTGTATGATAGCCTGTAGTTTTATCTGTCAAACGATATCGATTTGATGGCAATTTATTGGTAGGAAAGGCATTAAAAAAATATTTTAAAAACACATTGCAATTTATCTCCAAAGAGTTTTTCTCCCAAACGGCTTGTCCAATCTTAGTTTTTTTTATATCAGAATTATTCTTTTTCACAGTTCTAGTGTGAGATAAAAAATAGAGTAAATTCTAAAAAAAATGTAAAAAATAAGTTTGAAAAGGTCTAGTTCCCTTTGTACGATTTTTATGAAATTATCTCATTCGCTAGATAATATTAAGAAGTCTAGGACATTGGCGTAAACAGAATTTGAAATTTATGTTTCGTTTTTGAGAAAAACGTTAAACAGATAAAACTACAGGCTATGATACAAAAAATTTAATGTGACTGGCCCACATACGCAGTAGACATGACGCTTGAAATATTGGCTACTTTGAGCGGTTTTACCTTTACCCGCCCCTTAATAAAACTTTGGTCTTTTGCAGTTGGGTAACTAAATGGAATACGACCTGTGTTCATATAACATTTTTTACTCAAAATGACCTCCACAACAAACTGTTGAAGTTTGGTCCGCACGTTATAAATCACCCTGTATAGTCCAGTCAAATGGTAGAAAATAGAGGAAAGTTTTGGTGTAGTTTTGATATTTGGTTCCTCTATGTTTTTTGGGTCGCTGAACACAAATATCAGGTTTGCCAACAAAAATTTTGACCGGAAACATGTTTTTTAAGCAAAAACAGTGTAAAAACCGATTTTTTTAGTTTTTCTAAAATTATCCGAAAGCTATCCATTATTCATAAATGTTGAACCTACATGAAACGAAAGAAGATAAAATTTCCTACATTTTATGAAGTAGAGTTTTTTTTCTCCGATCAATCGTTCAACCGCGAGAGCGCCGCGAAATTATAGTCCAGTCAAATGGTAGAATATAAAGGAAAGCTTTAGAGTCTTGATATTTGCTTCCTATATGCTTTTTGGGTTCCTGTACGCGAATATCAGGTTTTCCAACATTTCATTTATGAAGATTCATTTCATATACCATTTTTGATTTACGAAAAATGGATAGTATTCGAGTTACTTTGAAATAAACTGGGATAATTTCTTTGTTTTTTTTGCTTTTAACACCTAACTTCGCGGCGCTCTCGCGACTGAACGATTAATCGGAGAAAAAAACTTCTAGTACATAAAATGTAGGAAATGTTATCTTCTTTCGTTTCATATAGGTTCAACATTGATGAAATTGGATAGTTTTCGAGTAACTTTAGAAAAACTTTTAAAAAAAATCGTTTTTTAAGACCGTTTTTGCTTAAAAAAACGTGTTTGTGGTCAAAATTTATGTTGGAAAACCTGATATTCGTATACAGCAACCCAAAAACCATATAGGAAACAAATATCAAAATTCCACCAAAACTTTCCACTATTTTCTACCATTTGACTGCACTATAACTTCGCGGCGCTCTCGCGGCTGAACGATTGATCGGAGAAAAAAAACTCTTAGTTCATAAAATGTAGGAAATGTTATCTTCTTTCATTTCATATAGGTTGAACATTTACAAAAACCAGTTCTTCGGGGTTAAAATTGACGAAAACCGAAACAAGGTAGAAAATTTTGGCTTTTTTTGGTTATTTGAAGTACTTCCGGCACTCGGCCGAGGTCGAAAACTTAGATTCATCATTAGGCCTCAACCATATAAGACATATAAAAAAATCAGAACTACCCGATTTGATGCAAGGTAGCACCCCCTTTTGATGACAGATTGACTGGACTAATAAGTGTTTTTGCGTTTCTTACCTTGTCGGTTGTTTAAACAACTTGCCCTTTGTGTGGGAAACAAGGCAATAGTATATTTTCGATGACTGACATCGAAAGTAGATATTTCTCACTGTCATTTGACAACCGAAAGTTGACCGCTGCCGCTGAGCGTGCGTTTTCATCACTTTGCCGCTCGCCGAGCGTTTAGGGTTTCCGCGTGAACAAAATAGGTAGCCACGTCCGAATGTTTCCTTGAGAATGCCCGACATTTGTCGAAATAATCGCGTCACATGTCTAGTAGACTGCGCGAGTAGTGTTAACTTGATTGTCAATTAATATTTGCAATAAAATGAAATATATTTTCCATTAATAATATGCTTAGTCGTCGAAAAAATAGTATGCATATTTCGAACTAAAAGTGCGCTTGCCGCTTTTGCATGATTGCTGGTTTCGGCTTTGCCTCAACCAGTAATATTCATGCGCAAGCGGCAAGAATGCACTTTCAGCTCTTAGCATACAATATACTATTACATACCGAGGTGGAAAGGGTTTCGTTCCTGTCGAGAGATTAAGTAGTTAACCGAGACGCGTAGCGTCGAGGTGAACTTAATCTCGAGACAGGAATGAAACTTTTCACCGTGGTATGTATACTATTTTATTCGCAACCACTTTATTCTAAACAATAATTGGAAAAATTATATTATGATACCACAGGTTGTGACGCGCATGAATGGATCAACGAGATTCCCAGTGTCCCTACCTACTTAGCGGTCTGGAATGGATCGCGCATGAATGGATCAACGAGATTTTCATTGTCCCTACCTACACAGCGGTCGGGAATGGATTCATTTCCAACCGGCAAGCACTTTTCCGACCGGTTGGAAAGTTACAAGTTGGGAATAGCTCATTTTCCAACTTTTTAAAAGTCAGTAATGATCTTGTTACATATATGGTTGCGAATAAACATTATTACAGAGAGAAAGTCAGGGACGCTGGCGAGTTTTATCATGGAATGGGAAAGAAAACGCGGAGAGGGGTTTGAATTGGACGACTTACTTTGCCTTATCCGATGCCGAATAACGAAGTGCAGAGTCGTATCCCTTTGGGTTTCGTAGTTAAATTTTGGGGGCCGCGTTGTAGAGTCATTAGTCATTCTATCTAATTCCGTTTCGCGGTGGAAAATTTTCACAGAATTAAACTGCGTGGCCGGGTATGTAAGTTAAATGTTCTCATGTGGAAGTATTGGCACGGTACGACGCGACGTGTGAAAAGCTTCGCTGTGTGGATTTATTGCAACACGCTCCAATTTCTTATGTGTATACCTGGAAGTGGTCAGAAAAAGTCGGTGTTGGGTATTGTTCACGAAGCTGACCCGTTCAGAAATTCAAAGAAAACGTGCAACGTAGTGGAGTGCATTTTCACTTCGAAGTTTCTAAATCAATTTTTCCGACAAGTGATACCAGATTTTGATTCGTCATCAAATTCTCTCAAAATCAAATGACTACGTGGATAGAATTGCGGACCGGGCTACCTCAGTGAAGACACGCTGTGCAGTTCTTTAGAAAATACTGAAGTTAATTAAATTGAAATGACTAGCGCTAATGAATCTTTAAATTACGACAAGTGTATCCACGTTATCACAAAAAATTCGTAAATTCCAAAGTAACATAATACTCTGAAAGAAAGCACACAAAATAATATCGATGCATAATAATCACAGAAAATGAATTGCATACAAAGCCAGCACAGTGTACAGGTGATTATTCTGTAAATATACACAAAAATTAGGTGCTCTTCAAAACATATAAACTCGAATAACATTGCGCGTAAGTTTACATTTATAATATTCGAAAATGTAAAAATACAGACTATGTTGATGATTACCAACAAACAAATTAAAAGTGTTGTGGAGACTAACAATAAGCTTCGAGGAAGAAAATCATTGACTGTATTAATGGAAGCGTCCAAATGGGCCCTGAAGGGGGGTACCCATTGAGGTTGTTAAGCATACTACGATTGACTGCAAGAGTTCGATAGAAAACGTAAAACCCACGGGGTTCTGAAGGAGCCCAGGCAGGACTTGCTTGCAAACCAGTGCAGCAAGAGCAGGTTACGAGAGCACTACACTTCATAGCATAACTTCACAAAAGGCCTGCCGACCTCTAGGCGACCAAAATGGAAGCTGACTGCTCGAAACCGTAGCACAAAACGAAAGAAAGAACGCAAACGCCATACGGTCATTTTATCGTTTAGCGTGCCGATAAAAACCCATCAAGACGAAGGAAGGGTGTGGCGAAGTTCAAAATATGCGCCACAGACCCAAAATCAACCAAACCTCACTCATTGACCTGTAAACCTATATAGTGAGATGGTATTTAGCCCGTTACTCAACTCTGCTTGCAACATAGATAAATAAAGCAAGTCAATAAAGCACAGAGCTGGGGTAAGCAGGCAACTGCAAGAAGTTACATTAGAAATTTTAATTCATAACTGCGTTGGTAATGCATTGCCGATATTAAATTTAATTACTTCAGAATAAATGGCAATAAGGCAGAGCTCAATTCGTAAATTAGAGTCACAGAAATATCAATTAGCATAAATTAAGAGGTTGGTGCAAAGTAAAGCCAATCAAAAATTCAACAAATCTATCACCAAAGGGGTTATTACATGCGTGTTAAATAAATTTACATGTCAGTTTAATTGAATAAGTACAGTTCTATGAACTTTTTAAATAAAGATAAAAAGAACAGAATGTTCTCAGTACAGTGCAAAGAGAGCACAATACTAGATCAAATAAGGCTATCGAAAATGGAGCAGTAATATTTGAAGAATGGTGAAAAGCAGACAAGTTTTATAAAATACAAAAATGGACCAGGTTTGTGTTTATAAAAATGGGTCAGTAAAATGACGTAAGTGAACAGACAATCCAAATAAAACATAGTGAGTGGCGCTATAACCCAGTTTAAATACGAACATGAACAAACAATAATTTTAGATTTAAGATGTTGTACAGTTTTATAATATAAGTTGAAATTTAGTTTATAAGTATTTGATTTGTACTTAGTTAACATCCACATTTATGAAGCCAGATAGGCAATTGTTGTTAATTAACAAAAGGGAGAAACAATTGAAATAAAATTAATTGATGTCATGCTAGTCTCTTATTTAATCATTGATTTTACCTATTTAAAAATAAAATAGTAAAAATAATTATACCATTGTGTTCAGCAAATTGTGGAGCATAAGTGAAAGTGTGGGCAACGTTTTCCACAACAAAAAGGTATTTCACCACAGCAAGCTTCCGAACGTGAATCGGAGATCAACTCAAATTTCCGAGGGTCGACTGCAATTAAACCAGGGTCCAAGACAAGAGCTGACGACTGCGAGGCATCGTGTGGAGCTGAAGCGCCAAGGCCAGCATCACCAACATCGAATGCAGCGAGTTCCAGAGAAGATCCAACTTGGGGCTCCGTCCGGAAGAACGTACCATCACCTGAAAAAGTTAAGGTACTGTAAAAACTTTCTTGACAGCTTGAGGAGCCGGAAATTTATGTATTAGCGAGACGTTACCATTTCGAGTAAGCAGCAGGCATATCCAAGTCTGCAGATAAATTATTTTGCCAATAATTTGCCAAATTAGAATTGTGAGGTTAAGTGAGCGAATAACAACTGAATTAACCCAAACGGCGTCGGTTTACGTCACGAAACAACGATCTAAAAACAAAACACCATTAGTGACGCTTAATTAAAGCACAAGATTTGAATTACCTGATAATTTGTTCATAGATTTGCCTTTGAATTAACTAGTAAATACACCAGAACGAACCGCACGAAAATTCAATTTGTTGATAGATAAATTTTGACAGCGCAGTGAGTTTGCGCGTTGTTGCTCTTCAATTTCACAGCCCAGTGGCGTAACACGGGAGTTTAAATATGAACATATCGGTGAACCTAACTTGCAGATTTTGAGTTTCATGCCTACTGAAAGCTAGCCATAAATTATTTCAATTGCAGATGTGCGAATTACTATAAAGGGCAAAACACTACAATCACTGAACCCATTTATACAATTATTTATTTACTATTAATCAGTCAAAATTTGATTTAAAATAAAAACAAAGTAGGGTGTGTAGTCAGTTTATTTATTATTAAATTTAATTATCATCATATGTCTACATTCCACGGTTTCTTTCAACACAAGCAAGTACACAAGATAACCTGGGTACAACCTACTCGAAAATTAGAATCGATAATAGACTATATTGTTATAAGACAACAATCAAATTTAAAAGTCATAGATGTAAGAGTACAAAGGGGGGCTGAATGTTCATCAGATCATTTTATGGTTAGAGCAAAAATATATTTCAAATACAATAAACAGGGACAAAAATATGCAGACAAAGAAAATTCCGATAAAATAACATACCCCAAATTTAGTACAGATAAACTACATGACGAATCTATCCAGTTCCTTTACAAGCTACGATTATCAAACTACGTCAAATTAGAAGAGGAAGGTAATGCAGAACTTTTATACAATAAATTAAAAGAATATTTATTTAAAGCAGCGCACGAAGCATTAGGAGAAAGGAGTAGTAAAGACAAAAAGAAGGGAGATGAATGGTGGAACGAGACAATCAAGAAATTGGTAGAGGAGAAAAACAAGGCATACGAAAAATGGTTAACAACACAAGATGCAGAAGATAGAAAACAATATATGAGAAGTAATAGAGAAGTTAAGAAAGAAGTCTCAAAATTAAAGAACGAAATGTGGCAAAACAAGTGTGCAGAAATAGAAAGGTTCATGGGAAGTACGAAATCTAGTGAATCATGGAAAACATTACAAAGTTTAAGAACTAATGATAAAAATAAAGTACATCTAATAAATCTACAAAAATGGAAACAGTACTATGAACATCTACTAACAGAGAATAGAAATGAATATAAACAGGTTCAATATGAGCTGGTAGATACAGGGAATGAACAGAACGATGAGATAACTGTAGAAGAAATTAAATCTGCTTTAAGAGGCATGAAAAACGGAAGATCGCCAGGTCCTGGAGGCTGCCCGATAGAGCTAGTCAAGTACGCCCCAATAGCGGTGATAGAATGTTTAAAGAAAATATTTAATAAATGTCTGAACGGAGACAAAATTCCTTCGGAATGGAAAATGGCATATATTAGCCCAATATATAAGAAGGGAAATAAATCAGAATGTGATAATTATAGGGGAATCAGTGTGACGAGTGCTATTGGACGACTGTATGGACGAGTTATTAAGTCAAGAATAGAGAATGAAACAGACGAAACGGAAGAACAAAGCGGATTTACTGCAGGGCGATCATGCATAGACAATATATTCGTGTTATCACAGTTAGCAGATAAATCAATTGCACATAACAAGGAAGTACACCTCATCTACATAGACATAAAAAAAGCCTATGACAGTGTCCCTATAAATAAGTTATGGGAAGTATTAGAAAGCAGCACGGTAAATAAAATTTATGTAAATACCATAAAACAAATGTATAGCAACAATGTCAGTAGAATAAAAATAGGAAACTCACTTTCCGAACAATTCACATGTACAAAAGGGCTTAGACAGGGATGCTCTATGTCGCCCACTCTATTTAAGATCTACATTAATGTAACGCTGAAAGAATGGAAGAATAAATGTCAAGGAATGGGCATCCCGATTGACGAAAACATTATTTATACTCTTCTGTTTGCGGATGATCAAATAATTATTGCTGGGGACGAAGAAGACGCAAGCTATATGGTGAGGAAAGTGATAGAGGAATATAAAAAGTGGGGACTAGAAATCAACATACAAAAGACCAAATATATGGTGATTGGTGGACAAGAACGTAATCTAGTTATTGACAGGGGGAAAATAGAAAGTTGCTTAGAGTTTAAATACCTAGGGGTAACTTTTACAAAGGAAGGAATCAGAAATAAGGAAATTACAAACAAAATTGGACAAGGGAGAAGGACTATACAACTATTAAATTCTGTGTTATGGAGCAATAAAATCACAAAGAAAACAAAAAAAACTATATTTAAGGCAATAACGGAAACTGTAACCACTTATGGGTCGGAGGTATGGGTATTGAATCAAGCCCAGGAAAGAAGATTGAAAGCGCTTGAAATGGATTTCTGGAGAAGAAGCTGCGGAGTATCAAGAGTAGAAAGAGTGCGAAATGAAGTAATAATTAACAGAATGAACATAGATCACTCCATCCTAGACACAATAGATAAAAAGCAATTATTATGGTATGGACACGTTAGAAGAATGGACGACACCAGATGGCCGCAACGATTATATGAATGGATTCCAAATACTAGAAGAAGGAGGGGACGTCCCCGTACCAGATGGAAAGAAAAGGTGGACGAGGCAATGAGAATAAGGGATCTCCAGGAGGATGACTGGCTAGATCGAAAACAATGGCGACTAAGAAGCGAAAGGCGGCGTCAGCCGTAGGAATTCGCAATATATATATATATATATGTCTACATTCCACACGTAACACAAGGTATTTGTAAAAGTGATTTTATTTTCTAAGTTTGTGAATACACCATACCAGTGCCACTCAAGAAATCATAGTAGTAGCAGTATGTCCGGTTAGTACCTCGTGGGACATAGGTTGCTGGTTAAGTTGTTCCATTCAGTTCGGTTCTTTACTAGGGAAGTATGCTGTGCGATGGACCTGTTTGTTTCTTGATGTAATGTTCTTCTCCACGTGTCCCTGGAAAGAAATCATAGTGGTGCTCTATTTTCAGTCAGTAACTTAATTCTATTGATCACCAAATCTATGTGTGCTTGAAACTTTTGTTGTTTAGACGTTGTAAATGTAATGTAATTTTATCAACCGATAGAACAGGCAGGCTTTAGACCAGGATTCGGAACAAACGAAGAAGATATAAACGAGGCACAAGCCATGCTCGAAGAACTTGCAAAGGCAACAGAAAAAATAGGTCTCCACATAAACAAAGAAAAAACAAAAATCATGACAAACCTAGTACTGGCGGGGAAAATCACGCTACACCAAGATAACATAGAGGAAGTCAGGGAGTATAAATACTTGGGGCATGAGTTAAGAATACATAGGGATAATCAAACACACGAACTACAAAGGCGAATCAGGCTCGGATGGGCAGCGTATGGAAAACTATCATACATCTTCAAAAGTGACATCCCCACAAGTCTCAAACGCAACGTGTTCGACCAGTGTGTCCTGCCCGTCATGACGTATGGCTCAGAGACATTGACACTCACAAAAACCAGCGTAAAGAAGCTAAAAATCGCCCAACGTAAAATGGAACGAATAATGTTGGGAGTCAAACTGTCAGATCGGATTAAAAACACAGAGATTCGTAGAACAAAAGTAACTGACATAATCGAGAGAATTACACACCTGAAATGGCAATACGCTGGACATGTTGCAAGGCTAACGGATGATAGATGGACTAAACGATTGATTGAGTGGAGACCACGTACCGATAAAAGAAGTAGAGGAAGACCCCCTACACGTTGGGGAGACGACATCAAAAGAATATCAAATCGCTGGATTAGGGAAGCACAGGACCGCGAAAACTGGAAGCGTTCAAGGGAGGCCTATGTCCTGCAGTGGACTCAGACGGCTGGGTAAAGAAGAAAGAAGAAATGTAACTGTTTAAAGCCTCATTGAAGCTAATCAAATACTGCTAAAATCTCTATCAAGAGTTGTCCCAGTTTTTTTGTCTTGCATTAGTACATGTATATTTTTCCTACAATTTAGTTCTTCTGTAGCAACAGTTAACTTTTTATATTCTTACGAAAATATTGTCAGTTCTTTGTATTAATATTCCATACAAACTGGCAAAGAAATCAATCTGATAGGTGCTTCGTTCTCGAGTTATCACGTTTACATCGATCCGCGCTGCCATATCTTTACTGTCGTCATAAAACTTTTGTAGCTTTATGAGACTGTAGAGGTCCGAACAGTATCAGAATTCTTAGCAAATGAGGTCGCCCCACTATTGCGGCTGCGCACGCATCGTCCTGCACGGAGTGGAGAGTTCCTACGCTCCAGCTTTAGCGTCATTGACCGAACCCCTACTTGGCCGCCGCTCGAAGGGTATAAAATAACAATCTGCCAGACCAAATATTCAGTTTCAGCCAGTGTGTCTTATAGCCTGGTCGAAATTCTGCAGTCACAGCCGGTGTTGCTAATTGCCCGGCTAGACTAAGCAATCTTGGTCAGCGTTGCTAATAGCGTGACTACATCGTGCAACCACAACCAATGTTACTAATAGCCAGGCTAGACTAAGTAATCTCACGACCTTGTCTTACTATAGCCGAGGCACACCGGACGCTGCTTCATGCCATGGGAATCACGTCAACCAGGCCAACTCCAGGGGACATCCCGCCAGACGCTCACTGGTGTCCAAGAGCGTAGACACCGCAAGAACGCGTTTCGGGGCTTCTTCAGGCGTTCACGTATTCCACCACCGGTGTCGCCGCTACTGCCTTCGCCCTCGAGACCAAAGGCACCTGGGCTTGCTGTATCAACGAAAAGGCCGTACTTTCTTATCCGCATGACCTGCCTTTGGCGGAGGCGCTACAATGCTGTGGATCCGTTCCGTATTCATCCAGCCGACCCGCAGAGGACATCAGAAGGAAGCCATGCGTCGCTTGCAGACAGAGGTCGCAGCATCGTAATTCATTAATGTTGTGTGATCATGATATGTAGCATATGTGTGTAAATAAACAATATATTTCAACGAACTCTTTCGTTAACTCACACGTCAACTACAAGACTTTTCGTATAACTCTGGGATATTATCAATAAAGCGGTTGTAACAAAAATTAGTAATTTGTATAAAATGGTACCAAACGAAGTAGCCAACAAGATTGGAAAATGCAGTAAGAAAAACATACTGGTATATGCAGCCTTTTTGGATTTCAAGCAAGCATACGGCTCCAGTGAGAGGAATTAAAGAATTCAAGCTATGCTAGATATTCAGATCCAAACAGAATTGGTATCACTAGTCAAGATGACCCTGGAAACAACAATAAACAGAGTAGGTTTCCAACAGCAAGGATCCAAAGATTTTGAGAACAACATAAGACTCAGACAAGGCGACCCCTTATCAACCACTCTTTTTAATAGAGCCCTAGAGAGTATAATGGGAAAGAGCAAGAAAGATCAAACACGAAACATTCTTTAAAAAAACCATCAATGCCTTGCTTACGCCGACGACGTGGTCCTTTTTAGTTGAACAAGGGAATAACTAATCTCTATAGTTAGCGCAAATAAGGTAGAATTAGAAATAAATCTAGATAAGTCACTATACTAAAAACAAGTTAAGGGGGTTAGGACTAGAGTTCCTACAGATTAATCTTGTTAAGGCAAGTGGAGAAGATGAGAGACAGTGATCCAGCCAAAAACCGCTCAAAAGTGAAACAGGTGGAACCAATAGACGTGCCAGACCTAGGAAGACTTGATGGAATAGTGGACACGAACATCTGAAAAACTATATTTACTAATACTATTAGCGAAGAGTGTGAATATGACATTTCAGATTTAAAGGTGAGAAGGAATAGAAATTTGCATAGGCATCTTTCGATAACTTAAAAAAATCTTGCCCACACCGAGATTTGAACTCTCGACCTCAGGCTCGGCAGTCCACGTGTGTGCCACAACACTACTCGATATCGTAGTTACGCGACCGCTTAACATCTCTCGTATTACTGGTAACGCGAATACAAATTAACAAATACAAGCAAAGAAAAAAGCGACCAATCTTTCTAAAAGCTTTTCAATCCTTCCCATTAATATTCCACACAAAGTGGTGCAAAAATTATCCTGACATGTTATGTACTTGTCGAGTTAGTACGTTTTCATCCATCTAGCGTGACATATTTTACTAAACTTAATTTTTCGACTTTCCTTTAACGTCAAAGCAGTTGCTATCTTCACAAAAGTTAGTAGTTTTATGAGACCTTTTGTATACATTTGGATTGATCGTGATCGATTGAGTGGCTCCTATAAAAAATGTGTTAAAATGGTCGAGGTCGAAAGCAAAACAGGCCCAATGGGGGCAAGTAATCTTATATTTTTGTCTGCCTCTTAGAAAATTAGGGATGTACCCCCCCCCCCTCCGCCATTCCACCAAGGGTACATGCCAATTCTGGAATTGTTAGATACCACTCATTGTTCTAAATCTTCCAACAGGACAAGGGCTTTCTTGGCTGAGGATTGAACTTACCTAGTTGTTTATAATACTCTTGCTTATTCTGAAATCGCGTTATCTGCGTTGAGCCTCACAATCGAGGCACAGTGTGCAAAACGACTATATTACTCAAAACACTTGTTACGTTACTTAGCGCGGGACTACGACTGTTGCCTCCCAACGCAAACTAACTGGTAAGTGCGTTCGGGTGTTGTAAAATTCCATTGATACCTTAACAAAGCTTTCAAGCTTAAAGATCTCTAGCACGAGGATTTTTAAGTCGCCCGAGGGGTATCAACAGCAAGTAACGCCTTTAGTGCATACATAACATTGTCAGCAGTGTTTCTTAATTACCAAATTAATGGATCAGAACGATTTTATTAGATGATAAACTATTGCTGTATACGCATTGACGAATCGAGGTACATGATTGGTCATTTATAATCATTAACGTGCCTTATCTAAGTTATTAATAAACAATAATGTACAAGTAAAACATAATATATTATGATAACTACGAGATCGGTAAGTGCATTTTAATGCGCGTAACGATTGACTATCGTATAATATTTCTCGCAATACGAGAGTATACTGGAGGGCCCGGCAGCTAGACTCAGTGAAAACGGCGTGCAGTTCATTAAATGATGTAATTTCCAAATACCATGAGCGCCAATAAGTCTTTAATTACAACAAATATACTCAGATAGGTCGAGAACGTATAAACATACTTTAATAGCAGCAGGAAATAACAGAACATCTGCAATACAGAAGGTAGCACTAACGAAATCAGGCAATACATGACATAAACAGTGCATTGGATTTATTAAGCAACGCTGCATAAAATAGCCAGTACAATAGTTCTTAAAGGCGTTGCTTTCGCAAAAGGTTCGCCCCTCAAATGGTGATATCATACTAGCCAATCACACAATTCAATAAGTAGTTGAAGGTCAAATCAGTAAAATGTACATACTAAGAACAGCTTTAATTTTTCTACATTAATTGCAGTACGAATATCGTTACCCCAGTGTTCAATAGGTCGAAGGCTACTTATCTGAGAGATCGGGTTTCTGCAGTGGGTGAATTAAATATCCTCCACATGGGCTCTTACAGCTATGCTGCTGCAGACTGCGGATGCTGACCGGAGGGAAATACACGCCTTCCGAAATAGGCGAAATCGCTGAAGTTCCAAAACTTCCGGGTGGAGCTAGAAATGCCGGGCGAAATTAGCTGAATGCATTACGTTACCAAAATTGTTTACAGGTCTACGGTTGTTTATAGAAAATAAATTCAGATTGTCAAAATGCAAAGCTTGCTCTGGAGAAACATGTGAGACAAATCCTTTGCAGGTCACGAGCGGTTTTCACATCAGTTGCTCTCAACCAAGGCTGGCGTGAGAAGGAAGACGCTTGAATTCCAAATTCGGAAAGAAAAAGATGTGAACTAGGCTATTTATTTTAGAGATGCGAAAGCGAAATTCTAAGACTCAGTTCAACAGGGAACGCCAAAATACTACGAGGTGTTACATGATGAGTACCATCAATGTGGAAAATTCTTTTAACACGGCACTGTGGTAAGACATATTCAAAGAATAAGAATTATAAAAAAGATATAAAATATTCTTGCCTGGTTAAGGTGGTTAGCAACTATCTAAATAACGGGAAGTTGGAAATCAGTGAGGGAATTAATGTATGGGGTACCACCGGGGTCGGTAATGGTATCGCTCCTGTTGAACATCTACTATATTAACCATGACGACTTACTCGAACTACTGACGCCAAAACCAATCGTGCCTCTTGCAAAACGGGGACAGTGTTGCTGTTAGGAAGACGGAAGATGGAGAGAATTGACCATAACGATAGAAGTAACAGAAGTACAAACATCCGAACACTTCAATACCTGGGGGTCATCTTTTATAGGAACATGAGCATGGCACCTCAAACAGGTCACAAAAAATTATAAGCAGCAACCACCGTCTAGGCTAGCCTAATGCCTAACAATAGGGGTGGGGGCAAGAGGCACTCGAAGGCGGGTGCTAAGCTAGGTAGTCAACTACATCTTGTTATACTGTGCTGAAATATGCAGTAGAATTATGAACCACGAGAAGTACAAAAGCATGATCCTAAAGGCACAAAGGAAAGCTCTAGTAAGTGTATGCAGTGCCTAGCAATCACTAGCAACCAGAGGAACAACGAAGGATGAAGTTAAAGATAATCCTCTACAAAGATAGGAAGAAAGGTAAGTCAGTCAAGTCGAAAAAGCTAAATGGACTAAACGTGTCATACCGAAATTGAGAATGTGGTGTAATAGCAAGCACGGTGAGGTTAACTATGACCTTATAAAAGTATTGACCGGACATGGATGTTTCAAAGCCTATCTTCATGGAATGAAGGTAAAACTAGAAAAAAATTGCTACTACTGTGGGGGTTTGGGCACAGTTTCCCACTAAAAAAATAGAAGTGCCTCTTTACTGGTCAGGGAGGGCTTTTAGGGAAAATCCTTAGAGTATCTGGCGGAAGAGAAGATCTTTTGAAGGTTTCCCGTCCACACAAAAAAGATCTCATCAAACCGGGGAGAGAAAACCAAACAACAGAGATCAGCAGAAGGATAGATTCGACATGGGCAGCATGAAGGGGTAAGTTGTCGCTCTGCTATATTACGAGTTCATAACGCACTAGGGCGTAAAAATCGGGCGTAATGATAATGCCCGCTCATTATGCCTGCTTCTCGTATTACGATTAACCAAATACAAGAGGTAAAAAAAGAACTAGTAAAAATAAACTTTTGGGGCAGTTACAATAGAGTCGAGAAGAGCATTCCAATTTGTGAATATCCGGTTTGTGAAAAAAAGTTGCCGGTAAATAATTCTGAAAAACTCCCTTATTCTTACCACGAAAGTTTACTGTTAATTATGACACCCAAATCGGAACAGCTTTTCTTCGGGTGGATTAGAATTTCATTCAGCTGATAAATTAGTCGAAAGTTATTACATCTCATGTGTAAAACAGTACTTTCCCACATAAAGAGAAATAGACCAAGTTTCACGCCATCTTGGTGATAGGATTTTTAAAAACTTGCTATCATAAAAGCACAACTGGATTTAATCAAGTGCTGAAGATCAGAGGCATATAGAAGAAACAATGTTAGTCCAGGAACAGAAACATGCGGTACACCAGACATTACATCATGCCCCGTTGACAAGTCAGATCAAATATTAACTTTAAACTTACGACAGGATAAGAAGCTCGAAATTAGGATAAAGATTTTTCTCGAATGTCAAAGTATTCGAGCTTTAGAAGAAGTTTACTTTTTGGGACTTCGTCAAAAGCTTTTGAAAAGTCTATGCCATCCATGAGCTTTTTCTAGTCGAAATCCAGAGTGCACTCATTGAGGCAAGAAAGTAGATTGGTGAGAGTGGATCTTCCAGGTATGAACCCATATTGGAGATGGTGGAATATTACAGGGTCCGGCAGAGTGACGTATCCATTTTCAAAGTTAATTCATTTCATAATATAATGCGATATAAATTCAAATCAAGTCGCCATGCTTTTGCGATAAATGGAAATTTAAGAAAGTTGTCAAAGTGTTTGCGAGAAAGGTCAGTTTAGCTGTGAATATAGAACATTGGTCAAATATTCAA
>CALNHX010012593.1:0-23925 GCA_940337035.1 Agriotes lineatus
TTACACATAAGTATCAAGTGATAACAATTTGAAAACCGAAATGCCGACGGAAACTTTTTTGCTAATTTTCTCGAAATTAAACTTTTGGACTTAGTTTAGTTTTGGAATGCAGCTCTTCAAGTATGCCAAATTAGAACTTTGCCTGACCTTTTGCAAGGTAAGCCCTAATTTATGTCTCTATTGACTGGACTATTGGGGCTATAACTCATTACATTCATCAAAAATCATCGATATTAGGGTTACGATTTATTATATTACCCCTGAAAATAATTGTAATCCATATTATGGTCAATATTCTGGGAATACTAAAAGCTCCTATTCAAAAGAGTGGTAAGACAACTGGTCAAAATTATATTTATTTTATTTTACATCTAGTTCTCTAATATTTATATTAATACATTCTTTAAGGTGTCACAATGTGAAAATGCAGTAATAATAATGAGCCCATAATTTTACAATAAAATCGGAGTAGAGTAACCAATTTGCATGAATATTTAGTCTCACACGTCATTGTAATCACCAGAATTTTTCATTATTGTTCCCAAATGTTAGGTGGAGATCAGAAGTTCCGCCATATCTAACCGGCCGTCTTTCACGGCATAAGCCAAAGCAGTTTTGCCTTTATTATCTAGGGCATTGATGTATACAAAAGAAGCTTTTTCGTTAAAAGCACTACTGCTATCATCAGAATTTCCATGCGGACTCGATCTTGCGCCATTATATACTGCCTTGTTCGAAATTTGTCCTAGTCTATCTAGTGCAGAAGAACTGGGTAAGGTAACATTACTAACAATTCTTTTCGTCAATATTTCCTTTACCATTCTAAGAGACCCTGACGCAACCGCCATGTGTAAGCAGCTTTCACCATTTCGATCTTGAATGTTAACGTCCGCAGAATGTGCTAGTAGCAGGCTAACTGCGTGCAAGTTTTCATAAATAACTGCAGCGTAATGAAGGGCAGTGCATCCATATTCGTCTTGTAGGTTTACTACATTTGCATCGGCAGATAATAGTTGATGCACAATTTGATGGTAACCCACAAACGCGTAACCCATTATTACAGCTAAGTGAAGACATGTTTCGTTGCTTTTATTCGGTATGTCTATACGTGCACCTCGTAAAATTAATAACTTCACCATATCATGGTTTTTGCAAAAGACCGCCCAATAAAGCGCGTTGTAGCCTTCTGCATCCACTTTATCTATGTCGACGTCCGTAGATGATGTTAGTGCATCGACAATATCATTAGCTCTATTTTCAGCTGCAATATGTAGACATGTTTTACCAGTAGAATCTTGAGTGTTAACTTTTGCTCCAGACGAAAGTAATAGCCTCACACTGCTCAAATTATTGTTTGCCACCGCAAGGCTAAGAGGGGTCTTTTTGAAACTCGTTTGACTATTAACGTCGACTTGTTGCGACAACAAATAACGCAATACGTCTTCGCAGCCATATGATGCGGCAAAGTGCAGACAACTTGCGCCTAATTTATTGGTAATGCCCACATCGGCACCTTTCGAGATAAACAATTTCGCCAAGTGCTGATTTCTATATCTCAGTGCCTCGTGTAGTGGTGTGTCACCAATCATATTCTGCACGTTGATCTGGGCCCCTTTTGATAACAGCATCTTAATTATTTTTTTATTGTTTGGATATGTCGTACCTTTGGAAAACGTCTTAATTTTTTTTAGAAATGTCTTGGCACTTTTTTGAGCTGCTAAATGCAGCGGAGTGTTTTTATAGATATCGCTTCTGTTTACGTCTGCTCCATATTCTAAAATCTTCATAAATATACCCATTTTATTGTGTATAATTGAATAATGCAGTACAGTTTTATTATACTCGCTATCGCCTTTATTTATGTCGTTGCTGCGTAGAATTACCCAAGTCGCCTTTTTCTTATGCCCGAAAATTGTTGCCATATGCATGTCAGTATCTAGATTTTGAAGGGCGGGTATAAGCTGGCTACCTTCCTCTAATAGAAATTGCCTAATAGTTCTGTTAACGTCACCTAAGGCATGCGTGTACATATAAACTCTTCTCTCAAAATACCAGAACCTATGTTTGTAGAATCGTTTGATTGTTTCCTCCATAATGACATTGTTGAGAAGGACATGTCTATATAAAAAATATGTTGAAAGTAAGTGAAATAACGTTTTAAAACGTTGCAGTGCACAGTATTCTAAATATTTGTGCATAACTGTCATTCCAAAATGCACTTGTATTGGCAACTTTTCCCAGAAGCTGCACAGTTGTTCTGCTATTCCCAAGCAACTGTTTGCCAGAGCGTAATCTAGCGGACTGTAGCCTAATTGGTCTAAATTAGGTGCAGATATATTTACAAGCCCAACTGGGCCAGCCAATTTGTCGAGTGTATTTTCTGCTTCGAACGTGTGCGAAGCTAGAAATTTTTCTAACACTTTTGAAGTGTTTCGAAAACCTTCGTATAGTAGGGGATATGGAGTACCGTATAACGCAAGTATATGTAAAAATGATCTTCCACATCTGTCAGTTGCTAAAATCGTTGCCATATTCCTATTTATAGTATCTGTGGTCATTTTATTATTTATAATATCCAAAAGCAAAGGACATTCTTTTGCTAGAATGCGATCGAACAGAATGAATAGAAATTTATGATTTTGTGTAAATCTTTCTTTAATTAAAGCACTAGCAATCTCTTTAATTTTCTCATCATGGTTGTTAAAATTTTCAGACAACCACTGAGCGGCCAGATATTCACCAAAGGTACGGTGAATAAAAGTAATATTAGAATGCCTGTCAATTGTTACTATTCCACCTTCTTGTAATACCTCACTGTCATTGAGAAGACCATAGCCCGGTTGCTTTTCGACGTATTCAATAATATCACAGTGCCAAGGAAAGAGCAACTTAAGAGCAAGAACCGCCTGAGGCTTTTGAAAAAGTAAATAAGCCTTTTCTATTGAGTAGCCGTTTTTTCCTGCTAAAATTTCCATCTTCTTGTTAATGAAACTTCGAAAGAGGTAAATTAAGTCAAATGTCATACTAAAACCGTTGTGGTTTTCATGAGATAAAACTTTTCGGCAGTCATCTTCGAATGCTTCGGCCAATAACTTGGTCTGTAACGGAATTCCTGTGAACTCTGCATCCAGGTCAACTAAATTACTTTTGGTGGCTTGCAGAAGATTCTCAACAAATTGCGAAATGCAGTCTTGGGATTCAGAATTCAAATCGTTGGTTCCACTGAAATATTTTCGAAGAAAATTCTTTTGATCGTCCTCAGAAAACGACTTTAACGTGATAGAAAAAGTTCCCAGAGTTTCTTCCAAATACTCCTGCACGTGTGGCCTTGTTGTTATACAAACTCGACATCCTTCATTACATAAAGATTTAGCTATATCGACGACTTCCTCTTTGTACTGAAGAGAGATTTCATCAAAACCATCCATCATGACAACGACGTCTTTAGATGACCGAAGTTTGTCAAAAACTGCTTCGGAAAGATTTTTGTTGTCTGGACTTGTATAAAAGTTATAAAAATACTTTAAATGGTCCGCAGTTTGAACCATTGAAGATTGTTCCTTGAGCTCCTTAAAATAGTCAGTGTGAGCGTTTAAATCGACTTTAACTACCCATCTGGTCGCGGGGACCTTATGAGTTAGAAAATCTAGTAAAACAGATTTACCCATACCTGGCGCACCACTTAACAGTGTTATCTTTGATAAAAGTTTACTGACTATATCGCTTTCCGTTACGTCTTCCAAGTCAGCTAGAAACGGCTTGATGCTGCTAACTGATCCGATGGAAGATTTCCACTCGAAAAAGTGCTCGTTGTAGACAACCAAATAGTGAATAGAATGTGATACTCGATTTTTTATTCGTTTCCGATTTGGGTTCATCCCGAAGCCAATCTTGTCTCGGTTTTGTACGGGGGAAGCATCAAAACTTCTCCGCTTGAAGCCACTTTTTTGAGGGAGAGTTAGATTTGAATGTTCTTCCCAATGTTCTCCTATTACAAATTTGTCGTGTTTCACGTCGTCTAAGGCTTGTGATTTAATAAAAATTCTGGATACCTTCCGTTCGATAAAGTAATCCGTAAGACGAGCTGGTGTGTTTCCGATATTAAAACTGCCTGATAATATGTTTACTATGTTCTCGCAGGTAACGTGTTGGAACATTTGTTCAGTAATCAAAGAGCCTAATGCTATAGAGCCCCTTCCCTGTAAGGATCCATTTATGTGTAGAATTGAATTTCTGTCAGTTTCGCTTACATCGTTTAAACTAAAAAAACTATCACCTTTTTGTTTTTCGTCATCATACTTAAAACTTTCGTCACACTTGTTTAAAATGAGAACCTTGTGAAAATGACTGGAAAATTTAAGAATCCTTTGGACGTCATTGAAGTGTCGAGTCGTAGATAGTTCTAATAAAACTGGTATCTTAGCTGTCGTCCATAGGCACTTATAAATGTCCAGAGGTTTTATGGCATCTAGGTGTTTGGTGATCCTAGTCATTTGGGTTTTAAGAGAAGCATGGTTTTGATAAAACAGGTTTTTGAGCTGCTCTGGTAAATCGAAATACCAAGAAGGGACATCCCCAGAGGCGCAGTATTTCTTTACTTCATAGCTAATATATTGAATTAAGAACTCAAAAACGGCCTCGCTGTATTTTGTAACGGTAACTTTTTTACGTTCTAAAATACTATTCCAAATCAGCTCGTTCGGACCTATATAAGGTACAAATGGCGCGTTAGCAAAGTTTACTACGTATTTGCTTAACATAATCTCACTAAGTTTTTGAAGAACGTCCGCTTTAGTTAAGAAGTGATAGTGACGACCTCCCGCATAACCTTCAGCCCAGTACTGTATGAAGTTAGTAAACTTTTCTGCGATGATTTCTGTGTCGTCCTCTATCAGTTTGTAGTATCTGACAACTTTTTTTGTTTCTTGCAGTATTAAGTAATCTAGACGTTTTACGTCTACTTGATTGCTTATTATAAATACTCTAGCACAATCCTTTGGGTCAGCCACACTAATAGAAGGTGGCAATTCGTTAGCGTTAATTCTGTGCACCTTTCCGTCATGTTTGCAGTTTAGAAAGTTTACCTCCGCATTGGCACTTTTTTCTAGGAACTGGCATTTGTACGTACTTTCATTGATGCTTCTATTACTAAAAATTATAAAGTTAATTGCACTAAATGTCCCTAAGTAGTTTTGAAACTCTGATATGCTGCCCACAGTGTTCAAATCTTGTTTGAGTTTTTCAATATCCTTAAAATACTTTGGCAGAGAGAGGTCTCCCTTAGGGGACAGTAGTTCTTGTTCCAAAATATCCTTACTGTTCTCTTTGTGCTTAAGCTGTAGTAAATGCGTAAATTCTGCGTGATGAACAACTATGTCGTCGAATGCGCCTACGTCGGGAGCATTGGAAGCCATCCACATTTCTCCATCCTTTAATGCGAATTTCAGTGCAAACAGGGCAGCCATTTTGTATTCGTACTTTCTCCCTAAATCATTTGTGCCGGGTCGCACTTTGTACGCCTGTAAAAAATGTGTATGTCAGTATTTTTGTACTAAAATCTCTTTATGACAAAACCGAGACTGTATGAAGTAAGTCGAATATAAAGACAATTATAAGCGCTTACCATTGTGTGCGACATTGTGGACATAGGTTTTTGCTGCAGCTCTTCAAGTTTTATATTATTATTGTTGAAGTTGAGTGGAACTCTGCGATTTACCTTTGCCAAGGAGTTGACCTTCAATAAAACCAGTAAGCAGTCTGCAATAAAAAGATTAAGTTATCTCAATAATTTAAATTTTAAAATAAATGCTACTTTGACTTGCAGTGATTTTGAAACTCCTTAGGGTAGATGATCAAATTTTTGCTAAAGATAAAAAACCCATAAGTTAACCTAAATGTAAAAAAAAGATAGTTATAATAGGACTAATTTTATGAAGAAATAATCGTATAATATGGTTCTGATAAAAAATAAAGCTACTGAAATTGTTTTTAAGCTTCTATTTGCAGATATGTTTAAAACTATTATTTAAAACTTAACCTCTGGATCTTATAAGACTGGCCAGGTCTACTAATTATAACGTTTTCTTGCCTACGGGTTTGACAATAAGCAACATCTTACAGAAATGTTCAGCATGTAGACATACCAGTAGATTTTCTACACGTACTTAAGAAACACCCTGTACATTTGAACAATATAGGAATATTTATAAAGCATGTACCAAACACTACTAATTATAAATAACCAATAAAAGCATTTGAAATTATAGATACATCATGACTGAGTAAAACATTTTATTCTTTCTATTTATTATGTCCAATGTTTTTATTGCTTATTTATAATTTATAATTATTGGCCTCTTATTGTGATTTCTATCCAAGCAATGTATGGCTCTCAATCGAAGTAAACATTGGTCATTTCATTTGACACATATGCGGTCCATTGTTCTGTGCCGTAGTAAATAATGTCAGTAAAATTGAACAATTCTTGTCATGCATTTATTACTGCGTATCAGAACACGGGTGCACTATGCAATGGTAAACAATGCCAATATGCTGCCCGCTATAGTAGCATATGGTAGTAAAGGTGTATCGAAGACCGGTGCACTAAATGGACATCCTGTATTGTCTTGTAAAAGTTGAACATTATTGGCGAGAAATACACAGTTCTGTGGTTCTGTCACGAAATCTATTTTTTCCTTGCAAAGATTGACGAAGACAGCCGTTGACTTACATTATAATTCAGTTGATGTTCTGCCGTTCGATTGTTTTGGTTTGACGTGCCTGTTCTGATTTTACCGTGGCTAAGATTAGCTTACCAGGAAATGTATATATTTTTGGGGTGCAATCTACCTTTTTTCTGTGTAAAATATTTTTCTGTCGGGTGATTAGTTTGACATGAAGTCATGCGCTAATTACACGCGAGGCAGGGCCTAAACGAGTAGTTTAAAGCGCCAAATTAAGGAAACAAAACGCCTTGCCGAACGCTTGGTTTTACAAAATCCCAGTTGGAATCTGCACCACGGCAAATCTCAACAAAACTCAAGTGAACAACGTTATAAAAAGAAATCCGGTCCACAAACGCCGGGCTTCCAATAAAACGTACCCAGCTCACCCTCTCCTGCGCAAGGTGCTGTTACCTCCACGCCACACCGCCGCCACCGTCGCCCGGACCACCGAGGGGAGAGACCCTTGACGGAACGCGCGCCTGCGTCTCCGCTCGCCCTGCCCTTAGTGTCATTGCCACGCCGCATTCCCGGAGCCCGACGCTTTCCACGCCGCCACCGCCCCCAGGCGAACGAAAGTGCGCGTCCGCGACAGTGCAAAACGAACCGCGAACGCAGAGGCCCGACCGCTAGACAATAACCGCAAATAAGCCGGAACTTTTATTACCGAGACTCTTTAGATTAGGACTGTGTAAATATTAGCTCCTAGATTTAAGTTAGTTTATTGTAATGAATGATAACCCTCTGTCGTTCAAATACGGGGCTTTGTGCAAATAAAATAACTAAAGCTTATCAGCTGCAACAACGTTCTCTGTGTATTTTTTCCACAGCTCTCCATCCTTGGTCGCCACACCCCAATCCGCTGAACTAGATAGGGTAAACAGGACATTAAAAGCCATTCTTAACCGGAGACACGCCCTCAAGTTTGAGGCCCGTAGCGAGTCGTGTTAAGTTTAATGTCGCGTTAAACCTTTATAGCATGTTCTTTACATTTTACTGGCGTCAAAAATATCTGTTCTCCCGTTAATTTGCGGATTTTCGTCAGACTCTTAAATCCAACCCATATATATAGGGTTTTTTAATAGTAAAATCTAATTGTAGTCGTCTTAGATTGGTTGAGCTTTAAATTTTTTGATACTTGTGTTCAGTCAACTTTGGCAAATCATTACTAAACGTTAAATCTTTCAACACTGTATAGAAACAGTTCGTATTTATTATCAAAATTCTCTTTCTGTTCGAGCAACGTTCGGCGCTATACGTGAAGTTTATGGTCTGTCAGACCCAACTTGCCGAATTTTGCGTAAAGACTTAGGTCTTATCCTTACAAGATTTAATTCATCCATTAGCTGACACTAAATGACCATTTGCAGTTGACACTTCGCTGATTGGACTCTGGAATAGTTAGAAATCGATCCCGAATTTGGAAAAACAGTCATATTTAGCGATGAGGCCTATTTTGGTTAAATAAATTCGTCAAAAAGTATATGTTGTTGAAGTCGTATAGCGTTCCACGATGATTTGTCAAAGTTGACTAAACACAACTGTTCAAATTATTTTTGAACATGAATTTAGGTAATAAAGCAAAATAGAGTGAAAACGGAAGTGCACGCATTTAGCCTACAAAAGAACTGCATAAGTTGCGCCAGTTGAAATATGGGTCAGGTTTCTGTGTCGCGATACCAACTAAGTGTAAACTACACACGCAACAAACGCCAGTTCCTTATATTTCAAAACAGACGTTGCAGTTTTTAATTGTGTATTACCGCATGTCAAAGGCACAGCGCAGCAATTTTGTAACTAGTACGTCGAAGATAACAAACTTAGCGTTTAATGTTACGCACATATGATTGTAATTATTTATAGTAGGAGGCAAATATGGCATACATTTATTGTATAAAAGCTATGTGATATGTACTAGAATTCAATATACCTTTAACTACGGATGTGTATATTCATTGATGGGGTTGAACACAGGCTAAAAATTGTTCATAACAGGATAGTCAGGCCTAGCTACTCTCCCCTATCTCTTAACAACAAAATAATTCCAACTCCTGTCGAATAAAACTAAACTGGTTTTACAACAAACATAAAAGGTGCTAAGTTCCAATTAATTTTGAGACACATCTTTTAACATTGGTCCTTCGAGCTAACAACTCCCCGATCAACGAAGAAGCCGGAATTTGGAGAAGACATTGGTCCTTCGAGCCAACAACTCCCCGATCAACGAAGAAGCCGGAATTTGGAGAAGACATTGGTCCTACAAGCCAACTACTCCCCGGACAAGAGGAAACTGGATTTTTTGGGTAAAAATCCTCAAGCCAACCAATTGGAGGCTGAAAAGAAGTTAGTGCAACAATCAAGAGTCTTGGGTACGCGGAACAGATTCGAAGCTCTGGGCAAGTAAGCAACTGGACCGGATCTGCCATATCCGTTGGAAAATTTGGAGGACTCGCAACAAGATTGGTATGTACTCTTCTGTGTAAAGATTAGGGAGAAGTTCAAATTGAGCCGTCGCTAAGGAAAAAACGTCCTACGACTCAATCAAAGGAATTCCGCCAAAGGAAAAGGCGAGAATTAGTTATAGCAGCATAAGTTCTGCTAGTAACTTCCAAGGGCTTCCGCCGTGCAGCGAGAAGAATCTTCAGCGGCAATCAATCCGCTAAGAACTTGGAAAACACGTAAAGTGGTAAGATACTACTTATTAAGCCAGTTTTAGTACCAAAACCATTAAAAAAGCCGCATCGACATGGAGTCAATTATAAAGGAGCAGAAACAGCTGGCGGACAAAATGTGCCAACTGTTCACAAATATGAAGAAGGATTCCGGAAGCAGAAAGAATCAGATGTACCTAGCCAAGAAAGAGGATGAATTAGAAGAATTGTGGAAGGCATTCGAAAACGGTAACATGGAACTACGGAAGCGACTTCCAGCGGATCATGAATACATAAAAAAGGATTTCTACAGCCAGGTGAAAGAAAGATTTCAAATAACTACAGATTACATACACGAATGGCAGGAGAAGCTAAATCCAGCTAATGAGGAGAGCAACGGCTTAGAAACCGAGAAAAACGAAAACCCCATCGAACAAGAAGGCAGACTTAAAAAGCAAGAAATTAAAATGCGGTTATTTAACAAAGTATTGGATGAAGCAGTATCGACATTAGAACAACCCCAGGCGAAAATGGTCTACGAACATAAGGCGAGCAAAATATGCGAACAGTGGGAAAACATCACGAGTCTTCATGAATAAATTCTCGGAGATGAGCAAAAATTCGCTGAGGACTACTTCACGCACGAAGTTTACAATCAGATGCGAGAGCGTTATAACCAAGTAATAGCTCAAATATTTAACAAGATAAGTAGCATCCCTAGAAGCCAGCAGCCACGACCACGAGAAGAATTGGCCATCCCATTGCCCAAAATCACAATGCCGATATTTGAAGGAAATTATGAGAACTGGACCACGTTCCACGACATTTTTGGTCGACTCATCCACAACAATGCCACATTAGGCAATGCAGAGAAGATGCAGTACCTCAAAACTTACCTCAAAGGCAAGGCAAGTAAATTAATAAAACATCTCGACGCATCGGACGCTAACTATGAAACCGCATGGGACCTACTAGAAAGCAGGTATAATAACAAAAGAATTTTGTTTTCCAAATTTTTAGACAACTTATTAGAACTGCCCAACCTGAATTGTGAATCAGCAGCCAGCCTAAAGCAGCTGCATGATACCACATTGGAGAGTTTACGTGCCATATCCAACATGGGCGTAAATACTGAGTCGTGGGGACCAATGATAGCACATCTGCTGGTAAAGAAGCTAGACAAGGATACAAAGAAGTTATATGAACAGTCGCTGACAAATTCTCGAGAGATCCAGGATCTGGCAAACTTGTTGAAGTTTTTGGAAAAAACATTCCAATCTCTGGAGGCAATTCAAGATTCCAAAAGGAAGCTGGAAATCGCAAAACCAATTAAAATGTCAGAATCAACAAGAAAACCATGGCCAGTAAGGAGTTATCAAACAAGCATCAGTAAATGTCGGATCTGCAACAACAGCCACAAGATCACACAATGCCCGAAATTCATTTCCATGAGCAGTGACGATCGATACCAAACCGTCAGGCGTCATCGGCTGTGTGTGAGATGTTTAGTCCACAAGGAAAATGAAAAATGTTATAATTCAGACAAATGTCAAAACTGCGACAAATGGCACCATACTATGCTGCATAAGGAATGGAGCAGAACTCCGGTAAGATGTCCTCAACAGGTAATTGCAAAACCTCAGCAGGAGCCAATTAGGAAAGCCCAAATGGCCTCCACCTCCGGACAAACAGTGGAAGAAGTAAGCAGCCTAGTTAGCAAAAAATCGAAAAATCCTAACCAGAAGGAAGTTCTGCTAGCCACAGCATTTTTAAAAATAAAAGCAGCCGGAGAACATTATGAACTATTAAGAGCCTTGGTAGATCCAGGATCACAGGCATCTTTTATAACTGAAGAAGCAGCACAACTGTTGGCATTAACAAGAATTAAAATCCAAGCAGACATCAGAGGGCTAGGAAAAAGCGAAGCAGGAAAATCCAAAGGAAAAATTGAAGTAGAAATGAGACCACGATTTTCCAGCAACTTCCGAATGTATGGGGATCTGCTTATAATGGCAAGATTAACAGGAACGCTGCCAAGGAATACGATCGTGGAAAAGGAGAAGGACGCATAGGAACACTGCCTACTGGCCGATCCTACCTATAACATGCCAGGTCCAGTAGATATCCTGATATGAGCCGATCTATACAAGGACATACTTCTAGAAGGGGTCAAGAAGACACGACAAGGGATGATGGCACAAAAAACAAAATTAGGATGGATCCTATCTGGGGCAGTAGAGGCAGCCAAACAACCCAACATGAGAGTGGTGAGCATGGTATCTAACCTAGAAGAAGATCACCAACTCAGAAAATTCTGGGAGATAGAAGAGGTCTCAAGGGAGAAACCCATCTCGCAGAAAGATCAAGACTGTGAACAGCAGTTCGAGCAATCCCATTTTCGGAAGCAAGATGGGACTTATATGGTTAAAATACCATTCAAGGAGGATCCCAGTCATTTGGGCGAATCAAGAAGAAGAGCACTTGCCAGAATGCTGCAAATGGAAAAACGATTCGAGACTAACAAAAAATTGGAGTCCGAATATAAAGAATTCATGAGGGAATACATTTCCTTGGGTCACATGAGGAAAATTGATCAAGATGAGATTCAGACAGGAGGATACTATATTCCTCACCAAGCTGTCATAAAGGAGGACAGTGATACAACCAAGTTAAGAGTAGTCTTTGACGCTTCATCCAAATCATCAAATGGGAAAAGCCTGAACCAAATGATGTACACTGGGCCAAGGCTACAGCAAGATTTAACAGATATCCTTCTGAGATGGAGGAAATATGGGTTTGCATTAACAGCAGACATTGAGAAGATGTATAGACAAATACAGGTAGCTGAGGATGATCAGCACTTCCAGAAAATTATGTGGAGGTTCTCCCAAACAGAACCACTCCAAGAGTATCAGCTGACCACAGTGAGTTATGGCACAACCGCAGCTCCTTACCTGGCAGTTCGGACTTTGCAGCAGTTGGCCAAGGATGAACAATTCCGATTCCGAAGAGGTTCTCAGATCGCCATGAGGGACTTCTATGTAGACGATCTTCTAACAGGAGCCAGTTCCAAAGAAGACGCAAGGAGCATCCAAAACGAACTAACCAAGATGTTGAAAACTGGAGGGTTTAATCTCAGGAAGTGGACTAGTAACCTTCCAGAAGCTGAAGGAAGCACCAACATCATATTAGGAGACAAGGAAGATGCTACGAGGAAGACACTGGGAGTACATTGGTCACCAACACTTGACGTACTACAATACAAAGTCAAGCAGCGACCAGAAGGCGAAATAACGAAAAGGAAGATCCTATCAGAGATAGCACAAATCTTTGACCCATTAGGACTACTAGCACCAGTTATAATAACTGCTAAGTTATTAATACAGGAGTTATGGGTCGGACAGTATTCATGGGATGAAGAATTACCCAAGGATATACAAGACAGATGGTCAAGATTCAGGCAAGAATTACCGAAGGTAGAGGAAGTGCACATCCCAAGATGGATAAATTATGGAGAGGATGGCCACACAGAGATGCATGGTTTCTGTGATTCCTCAGAGCAAGCTTATGGGGCGGCGATTTACATAAAAAGGTCTTCATCATTAGGGACCACAACAGTGACGTTACTCACAGCCAAGTCAAAAGTGGCACCCCTCAAGATGAAGAAGACACTGCCAAAACTAGAATTATGTTCGGCTGAATTATTAGCCAAACTAATAAAAAAGACCATTTCATCCATGGAGTTAGACAACATTGAAATCTATGCCTGGACAGATTCAATGATAACTCTAGCCTGGATAAAAGGAAGTTCAGAGAGATGGAAAAATTTTGTAGCAAATCGGGTTGCTACAATTCACGAGTGTGTCGGCAAGCAGTGCTGGAATCACGTCAGGTCAGAAGATAACCCAGCTGACCTGGTCAAAAGAGGAGTACAACCATCCAGATTAGGTGACCAAGAGTTATGGTTCCACGGCCCTGAATGGTTATCAAAGGAAGATACCCAGGAACGAATAAAAATCCAAACAACAGTAGAGAGTACTACTGAAGAAGAAAGGAAAAAACCTCGGCAGGTAGCAGTTCATGCGGCAATCAGTGAGACAGCAGATGACATGGAAAGATTCTCATCATACCACAAAATGATAAGAGTAATCGCTTACTGTAAGCGGTTTATGAAGAAATGTAGGAAGAAAGTAGTAGCGGTACAACAATTAACCACCAACAAGATACGTGAGAGCCTAAAGTGCATAATCAAATCAGCACAAAGGCATGACTTCCCAAGAGAACATCACCTATTACAGCAAGGCAGAACGGTAGACAGCAAAAGTTTCTTGTTCAACGTGTTCCCATTCCTAGATGGAGATGGAATTCTTCGAGTGGGAGGAAGGATACAGCACTCGCTGTTACTGTACGATGAGAAACACCCCATAATCATAGCCAGCAACAGTCATATAGCCAAGCTGATCATCGGAAACGCGCATCACCAAACGTTACATGGAGGTAATCAAACTACGTTAGCCTTCATCAGAAGAAAGTACTGGATAGTACGAGCCAAGCAGGCGATTGCCAAAATCATCAACAGATGCATGACATGCCCATGGGTTAAGGCAGCACCTATGCATCAGCTAATGGGACAACTACCCCCTGCACGAGTGATACCGTCCATTCCATTTACACACACTGGACTGAACTACGCTGGACCAATCCAAATTAGAATATCCAAAGGAAGAGGCAACAAGTCCTACAAAGGATACATCGCCATCTTTATTTGTTTGGCCACGAAAGCCATACACATTGAAGCAGTGAGCGACATGACTGCTAATGCCTTTATAGCAGCATTCAGAAGGTTCACTGCAAGGAGAGGAAAATGCGCCCACATTTACAGTGACAACGGTACCAACTTTGTGGGAGCTAGTAAGCTATTGGACACCCAAATACAGGACAAATTAAGCACCGAAGCAGTCCAGTGGCATTTCATCCCCCCGGCAAGCCCCCACATGGGTGGAATCTGGGAGGCAGGGGTGAAGTCGATCAAGTACCATATCAAAAGGGTCATCGGAGACAACACACTCACCTTCGAAGAGATGACAACTCTGTTGTATCAAATTGAGGCTTGTTTGAACTCAAGACCACTGACACCAATGAATAACGATCCAAACGACATGTCAGCAATCACCCCAGGACACTTCCTGCTCGGACAAGCACTCATCACACCAGCCGAACCAGATGACACTATAGTCACTGACAATCATTTAAGCAGATGGAAATTGCTACAGAAGATAAAAAAAGATTTCTGGAAAGCATGGTCAACAGAATACCTATCCAGGTTACAGCAACGTGGGAAATGGAAGGCTCCGAGACAGAACATAGAAATAGGGGATTTGGTACTCCTCAAGGAAGACAACATATCGGCAAACAAGTGGCCGTTAGCACGAATAATTAATACACATCCAGGAAAAGATGGATTAATAAGAGTAGTGACAATCCAGGGCAAAGATAGAAGTCAAATCAAACGACCCATAACAAAGGTTTGTCAGCTACCTATAAACAACGAGGGCAATCCAGTGCACACAAGGATCAGCAGTTCCAGACCTACCACAAGGTCAGCACGGAGTGAAGATACGAAAACACACGCAGCAGTATTTTTATGCATGCTCATGATGTGTCACGTAATTCCCGGCAGTGTAGCGAACTATACGTTGCAAAGGTTACAATCCCGTATATACGTGGAACACGTGGGTAATTCGAAGCTCGATAGAGGGATAATTCGAATAGGGATGGAATATTCGATATCTGCCTTTATCACGGACGAGCATGGGATTAACGCCACCACTGAACAATTTAAACAATTATGCGACAACAGCAACGAGATGACGGAAGACCAATTTTGCAAAGAACTCATGCACCACATAATGGAACAACAAATCAATATCCTGTGGGACATGAGAAGCATCCGGACGATAGCTTCACAACGAACACGAAGAGGATTACTAGGGAAGTTTCTGACATCAGTGTTTGGAGTAAACGAAGAAGTGTACAAGGACATCGCTGATCTAGACAAGAATCAGCAGGTACTAATCGACGCTTCCGGTCACCAAGCGAAGTTGATGTTAGCAGCAATAACTACGGTAAACAATACAGAGAGCAGGATCACTACAAAGTTAGAAAACTTTCGGGTAAAGTTCAACCAAGGAATTCACCTTATTAACGAAATGAAGGCCTGGTACAGATCCATTGACGCCAATAAATTAAATGTTCACGTGTTGTCAGCATATCAAGTTGCCAGCAACTATTTGCAGGAAGTGGCAGAAAATACAAGAAGTTGCTTGACGCAGTGTTCAAGCGGAGCCATTTATTTGAGTTCGTATCACCAGCTGAAATAGTAGCAATAATAAGTCAGCTGTCCTTGAAGTTACCACCAAACTTACGAATATTGCCATCGCCAGTGTACAAGATGGAGGTGGGACAAACCAAGGAAGCCATCAAGATATTTGGATATTTCCATATCACCGATGTAACCGAATACGAAGTCATCAAGGTCACCGCCATCCCTAGAAAAATAAGAAACGGAGAGTATGCAACAATCGCAGTCTACCCGTATTTCTTAGCGGTGGACTACAACCATCAGCAGTACTTCAGCATACCACCATCCAAGTTCGAGGTCAGCATTCCAATAAAGGAACACACTTATTTATGTACACCCACTGTCATAAATAGTGTCGAGAAAAACCCCAACTGCATCATCGACGAGATGTATCAACGCTTGGACAAGGTGCCATGTAACATACAACGCTACAATGTCACCACAATAAAATGGAAGGAGCTGTACAAAGCAAACACATGGATGTTTGTAGCCAACAAGGCCACCAGTGCAGCAATCATCTGTAACGACGTACGAGAGGAAGTGACTCTTGAAGATACCGGAGTCATCCAAATCGCTCCAGAGTGTTACATCCACACAGGACAACACATTCTGTACGCACGATCATTCAGTACAATCCCGGTCGTTGCAACATTCAATAAAATTCTGCAAGTCAACATTACATCACATGCAGGATCAATGGGGATCGAGTATCCAAGCTTAGCCGAAGAACCGAGCCTGGAAACATCAGGTCACGTAAGCATGCTGCTAACTCAACAGCAGCAAATAATACATGACCTCTCCACTACACACTGGAGGCACCTATCCATTACGACAGGGTCTGTCAGCAGTATAGTAACAATACTGGTCATTGGCCTACTGTGCGGCATCAGCTATTGTGTATGGAGACACAACTGCCAGATCAAGGGACAACAGAAGCCCAACGCCGGCCAAGACGACTTCAGTTTGGAACTCTTATACGCAACACCTCACGGCAAGGGAAATGTCCATGAAGCAGCCCCTGCAACAGGCATCTAACCCACACCAACCCCGATTGCTCTACAAGGGACCCGCCCAGAATGTTCAAACTATTTTTGAACATGAATTTAGGGAATAAAGCGAAATAGAGTGAAAACGGAAGTGCACGCATTTAGCCTACAAAAGAACTGCATAAGTTGCGCCAGTTGAAATATGGGTCAGGTTTCTGTGTCGCGATACCAACTAAGTGTAAACTACACACGCAACAAACGCCAGTTCCTTATATTTCAAAACAGACTTTGCAGTTTTTAATTGTGTATTACCGCATGTCAAAGGCACAGCGCAGCAATTTTGTAACTAGTACGTCGAAGATAACAAACTTAGCGTTTAATGTTACGCACATATGATTGTAATTATTTATAGTAGGAGGCAAATATGGCATACATTTATTGTATAAATATACCTTTAACTACGCATGTGTATATTCATTGATGGGGTTGAACACAGGCTAAAAATTGTTCATAACAGGGTAGTCAGGCCTAGCTACTCTCCCCTATCTCTTAACAACAAAATAATTCCAACTCCTGTCGAATAATACTAAACTGGTTTTACAATAAACATAAAAGGTGCTAAGTTCCAATTAATTTTGGGACACATCTTTTAACACAACTATCAAAAAATTGAAGGCTCAACCAATCCAAGGTGACTACCATCAGTTTTTAAAGTTCTGGCGCCGTTATTGGAAAACCCTTTACTTCCCTCTTCTAAAAGGCGAATGAAGTATTGTAGTCTCGAAAAAATCTCCTTCCGATATTTCTTCAGATCTTTATGTTTCAGGACCGCTAGATGACGAAAAACAGGTTTTCTTCAGTTCCGTCTGTCTGAAACGCCTGCTGTTGAGATACACAGAGTAGAAAACAGACCCTATATTCAGTAGCACAGCTCGAGTGGAAATTTTTATCTTAGAAAATTGCAGTTTGTTCATAAATTTCTAGGTGACAGACATTGCAGCACAATAAAAGTAGAGGGACAATTAATTGTGGCATATTCTTTGTCTCCAATGGGCATCTTAAGCGGCCAAGACCAGGTAATGGCAGACTTCGTACAGTCTGTACGCAAAACATCGAAGAGCTAATTTCGATGTCGATGTCGAGTCGGCAACACGAGTAGACTCGTTTAACGGGCTTTCCCGCTGTGCATGTGTATAACATTGAAATTTGGATAAGCGAAGAATATATTAATAAAATGGTCTTCACACAGAGCCAACTAAGTGATATAAGAAACTGTACCAAAAGTTTTATCGAGGAACACTTTGCTAAGTAAAGCGTTTGATGTGTTAGTGTCAAAGCTTGTCGATATCGTGGTCAACAAATTAGAATCCAGATTTGAGAAGACTGAAAAACTAATAGACAAATGCGGTACGTTGGAAAATGTGGTGGTCAGTTTACAAAAAGATAATGAAGAACTGTCTGCGAAAGTTGATAGGTTAGAACAGTACACGCGGCGTAATAGTGTAAGGGTATTCGGTATACCGGAGGCTAAAGATGAAAATGTCGAGGAAAAAGTACTCGAGGTATTTAATAGCCATCTGGGTGTAGAGATAATCCCGGACCAAATTGATCACTGCCACAGAATAGGTGCTTATAGCTCTAATCATTCGCACACGAAGCCTACTCGTCCCCGTGCCATTATAGTGAAATTTAATAGCTATCGCTAGCGCAATAACGTTTTTCTAAACAAGAAGAAATTGAAAGGCACCAACATGGTTATCGAGGAAGATTTGGAATACCCTAATGGAATCCAAGCAGTGGCTGGATTTATTCAAATATACAGTTGAAAAATTCGGTTTTAAAAATGTGTGGACCAAGGATGGTGCGATAAACTTAATCAAGGATGGGAAAAAGTGCGTGATCCACTCATCGTATGATATGGATAAATTATGCGGGTAGATGCATGATCATTGCAGCTGACTGATATATCCAAAAAGTTTGGTTTTCGAAGCGTATGGACAGCAGATGGAACTGTAAAGGTGAAGTTCAGTGATAAGATCTACAGAATACGGGAATCGGACGACCTCGAAGCCACAAAATAAATTTCTGCTTTAAAAGAGATAACTAATTATGCCGTTCTTATAATTCTTCCTTAGTTTAGTTATAGATAATATGTGTTCGCTTTCATGTTTAAATTCGGTACTAATAACTAGCTTGATCGGGATTTCTATTAGTTGATTTTGTTATATCATTATTCAGAGCTAACAGTAGCGCCTACTGATGTTGGCGTTTATTGCTGGCATACATTTTTCTTTACTTTGTTGTTGATAAAGAAATTGTTCTTATTTATTACTGCTAATGTTTATTTTTACTACATTTTAATTTCAGTAACGGTATGCTATTATTGCTACACGTTTGATGAATATAATAATGAACGTCATTTTGTATACGTCGCACCAAAATTCGTGTTTTTATATTAGTGTTACTCCTACAGCGCAGCAATTTACTAATTATTAATGTTAATTTTTTCTTCATTTAAAGAATTGGTACATCTTAATGACCGGGATGTTATAGCCATCTCCGAAACATGGCTGGTGTCTGATGCAAATGATGCAATTAATATTGAACACTATAATTTTTTTCGTAAAGACCTGCCCACAAGAGTAGGAGGTGTTGGCTTGTACGTGAAAAATAAATACAGATGTACAGTGTTGCAGCAGGTTAGTTCTAATGTGGACCAAATGTGGGTAAATGCTTTTGTTGATAAGAAATCGTTTGCTGTCGAAGTCCTTTATAGTCCTCCAAGTTTTGATAAAATAGATATGTATGCATTAAGGGAGATATGAATATGTTTTTTCCCTGAGGTTGACATGTGTTACAGACCGAAGGCCTCCGGCCCGAGGTCTGCAAGTCAACCGAAGGTAAAGAACATGAATATCTCTCGTGGTGCATACAATATTTTATCTACTAGCATATTCGTAAAAATAGTATGAAATTTCAAAATGTCATAATGACATTTAAAAGTAGAATATGTAAGTAACATCAAGGATTGCCTCATTGTATGGTTGCTAAGACGTTAATTGTAGTTGCATTGTTACCATGAGTTTAAGGGAGAAATAGTTTGACAAGTCCCTTGGGAGTTATGAGTAGCTTTTCATATTTTGTTTCTATGACGAAAATCTGCAATATCATGTTGCTAGTAGATAATAGTATATTAAAGTATGAGTGGATAACAAGGTCTTTAAAACACGTGCGAGTTTTCGAGCACGACGGCGTAGCCGGAGTGCTCGAAATAGAGCAAGTGTTTTAAAAACCAGTTATCCAGGAATATTTTACGCTATTTTTTATTATACCTCCAATACTGGAAATAAATTAGGCACTAAAAATTTAGAAATAATTTTTGTTGTGATAAATCGAGAGGGCATAATAATATTGCTACTATAGTTACGAGAATTATTTACGTTTTTGTCGCGTCCATGTCCGTTGTTGCATTCAGTCGTTTCCTTGACAACCTTTAAAGCTCGGCGAGCTTTAATCGCCTGTTTTTGCACGCTCAGGCGTGCTTTAAACGGCGATTCTGATGCAGGTATAATAAAAATATATTTTTCTCCTACCACACGAATAAGACGCCATATTGTCGAATTTTTTTGTATAAAAAGTAGGTCATTTCGGGATGTTCACAAATTACCTTGGCAACTGTACACTTTTCGACTCATATTTGCACTAGTACAAAAATGGACGCAAGATAGGGTTTTACATGGTAAATTTTAAATAAAAAGCAAACGCTTCGTCAATATTCGGCAGTCGCCGTCGTTGTTGTTTATTTTTCCCGGACAGTGATTGTTTATTTGCGCCATGACAGTTCTACAATATAACCTACAATGTTTGATTCTAAATAATAAGTAATATTACCGAATTTATGAGTAGTTGGAGAAAAAATAGTATGTTTCATTCGTACAAAAAATGCGTTTTCGGGACGCGTAAGACTCGCCGGACTCCGCTGCGCGTCGTCCGGCGATCTGTCTTACTTGTCCCCTAATCATGCATTTTTTGTACTAATACAAATAACTATTATTAATGAATTTGAACGATCTAACTAACATTATGTTAAAAAGCGAAAATATTATATGTGTCGGAGATTTTAACATTGATATATTTCAGGTTGAGGATGTGTGGGCTAGTCGATTATTGTCTTTGTGCGAATCCTTGGGTTTAAAGCAAATTACAGATTTAGCTACGCACTTTACAAAAACCAGGGCAACCCTTATTGATTTAATTTTTGTAAGTTGTATTGATAATGTTTTGCAAAAAGATGTAATGAATGTATCGCACATTAGCGATCATGAACTTGTTTCGTGTGAGATAGGAGTTAATAATCAAATCATTCAAAGTGAACATTATACTTATAGGGACTTTAAAAACATAAATATTGATCTTTTTATGCTAGATTTGCAATATCTGCCTATCTTTTGTGTCACAGAATTAGACAGTGTTGATGACAAAATTAGTTTCCTCAATGAAAGTATTTTAAATTTGTTTAATTTGCATTCACCGTTAAGAAATACTGCAAAAAATAAACGCAGGAAATATGCGCCGTGGATAACTGACAACCTAAAGCTACTTATGATACCACCTGATAAGGCGTTAGTGAAATTTTAGCATACTAAAACCGTAGAACACTGGAATTACTACAAAAGTTTGAGTAATTTAACTAACAAAATAATTAACTTAGAAAAGAAAGCGTATTTGTAGTACAAAATAAATATGAATAAGAAAAGTAAAAACATAATCTGGCAGGAACTAAATAAATTAAAGGTTCTTAATAGCAAAAAGTTAAACAATATTCCTGAGAACTTAGCAGATGTTGATGCCATTAATAATTATTTTGTGAATTTCATTCCAAAAATCGAAAATAATCTTCGAGCCGAATCTGTTCTATACTACCAGAACTACTTAAAAACTAACTTTGACAACTTATTCAAATTTCATACTATAAGCATTAACTCTAAAGCTTATGGATCAGATAATATCTCTATTGAGATGCTAAAATTATGTTGTCCGTATATTGTACCTATTGTAACACATGTAATAAACTTTTGTATTGCAAATTCAGTGTTCCCACAAATATAGAAGCAATCCAAGGTGATACCGTTGCCTAAGTTGAGTCGCCCAAGGGAATATAAAGATTTGCACCCCATAAGCATCCTAGCTGTAATGTCAAAAATTATTGAAAAAGTTATGGCTTTTCAGATTCGGGAGCATCTAAATCGGCATAATATTCTCCCTGGATGTCAGTCAGGTTTTAGACGTGATCATAGTTGTACAACAGCATTAATAATTAATATTGTAGATGACTTTATTGTGGATACTGATTCGGGAAAACTTACAATGTTAATTGTTTTAGATTTCAGTAAAGCTTTGATACTCTCGGTCACTCGGTTTTAGAAGCAATTCTACATTTTATTGGATTCGATAACACTGCTGTTAAATTATTGCATACATATTTACTGGGCCGTTCACAAAAGGTATTTCTCAACGGAAGTACATCAGAACCTGTTGAAATTAATGCAGGTGTACCGCAGGGTTCTATTTTAGGACCAATTTTGTTTACTATTTACACATGTCATATATTCGGCAAGAGCCTTCAACACTGTAACTATCACCTATATGCTGATGATACAAAGCTTTATGTGTCTTCATTCGAACGACTTGGATACTACATTAAATAATATACAAAATGATTTAAACAATAAAAATATGTAATAAACATTCACTTCATATAAATCCTGCTAAATCTAATGTAATTCTGTTCGGTGGAAAGACAGAAAGAGCTTTAGTAGCAGATAAAATAAAATTGTTTATGGACAACGACCTACTCCTCTTGAAGGATGAGGTAAAGGGTCTTGGTGTTGTGCTTGATGCTAGCTTAAAATTTAAGACTCATATTAATACCTTCATAGGGAGAGCATACTCGAGCTTAAAGCTGATATACTCAAGTAGATAATTTTTAAATAAAACTGTAAAAACAATGTTGTGCGACTTACTCGTGTTATCGCAATTCTACTATGCAGATGCTATATACTCACTGTATTGATTCAAAAGATTTTAAAAGATTTCAATTAGTACAAAATAACTGTTTGCGTTTGATACACGGCATTAGGAAATATGAACATATCTCACACAAAATAAAAGAATCGGAATGGCTTAACATGTACAGTCGAAGAAAATTTCATACTGCTGTATTATATTATAAAATAATATCAAATAGATCACCTAAATATTTAACAAGAAAAATTATATACCGTACAGATGTTCATAATTTAAACTTACGACATAGGGGACTATTAGCGATACCCCATCATAGAACCTCTTTATTTGAAAGATGTTTTACATGTAATATTTGCATGGCTTACAATAATTTTCCTGAAACTATAAGAAATACATCTGTAACTAACTTTAAGAATTTATATAAGCAGTTGTTATTTGAACAGGATGGATAGATAGCGTCACTAAATTTACACATCCTTCTTTTTCTTTTTACACATTTGTTGTTAGACATAATTACAGGAATATTATTATAAATTACAACTTTGGGGGTAGTGGAAGATCAGTCACGTACTTGCTGCAGTGACTGAACTACTCCCTTTTTCGCTTCGTGGATTTATATTTAAATTATGTATTTTGTTACGGTTCAAAAATCATTTACAGCTATTCATCTAATTATTTGCCCTAATCTTGGTTAAAATTAACTTTTGCCATATCTTTCTTCAAGTTTAATTTTTCCTACAACAATGATGAGCGCTCAGATCTTCTGAAAACTATATTTCAATCTAAGTAAGCCATTTGATCAGAATTACAGGCTTGGAAGCCCCTGGTGTGTAGGCTTCACTTTATGCATATTGGGTTGCTTTTATCTGACCCCTTCCCCAAAATTTGATTTTTGTTATCAGAATTTTTGGAAACCATCTTCCCATTCGCCATTTTTGTGCTGCTAAAGACAGCTGCCCTGAAAATTAACGTCTTGGAGACGTAGCTTTATTGGATTTCTTCGGTGAATTACACGGATGGTCTGGAATAGGCCCCGTGAATTGTATTTGTGTTAATTTCCAAGCCAAAACCTCGTTTGGGGATTTCGATTTAGCAAGCACATGTTTCTCCTTCCTGGCGTAGTGCAGCCGTGAACATCTACAACGGGTATGGGTGTTTTTAAATTTATTCAGCTCGGT
>CALNHX010012594.1:0-23920 GCA_940337035.1 Agriotes lineatus
ACTGCAAACGGCAGACGCCAGCAGATACCTTCACTTTTAGGCCACAAAGTGCCTGGAAAATAATGTTGACGGACTTGAACGTGTTTCTCTACTAACACCTGCGTCTTTAAGTGGCAGAACGTCTAGAGAAACATGTTGAATGGTTTAAAGATTTTCCCGTTGATGCATTTACTTTCAAGTGGCAACGCTCTTAGAAAATCCCATTGACAAAACTTAGAGGCGTTCTACTAATAACTAACGCCTCAATCCTTAAGTCGCACAGCGCCTAAAAAATCATATTGGCAGGCTAAAAGTTTTTCGTAATAACTAAACATTTCCTAGCTCGCTTTCTGAATTCCTATCGATCTAGATAGGTAACAACGTCGAGTGTTCGAATCGAATCCCTCTTACACTGCCCGCCGCCAAAAACGGCTGCTAGAAATGATAATTGTTGGCAGGCCCGAAGAGGCACGAGAAGCTAAGAGGTCAGCGAGTGCGAGCTGCGGGTCCTAATACTGTTTCGTGGGATCGTTGAAAACGCCGCTAGAACATATGTGGTCCAGACCATACTAGTGTAAAAACGTTCACGTTGCCTTGCACCTGCACCCTCAAATAATCCTTAATTGGAGCACTTTAAGGTAAACATTCAACCGCCATTAACTCAATCTGATTACAACCAGGAGTTGTTTACGTTGGAGTATGATCAGCCTCCACTTTGCGACCACTCGAGAAATCTTTTAAAAGAGCACTTTGAACTGCAGAGGTTGCAGTTACAATACCAAGAATATAGCATATTTCGTGATTTATTTACGTAATTTATTCATTTAATTTTTAATATTAAAATTAAGAATAGACATTGTTAACCCATTAGCCCGAGTTAATTACTCTTGATCTTTACGGACCTTGGCTCGGAACTACCTTGTAGCTGCGTAATAGTGTATTACACAACAAGTTTAGAAAAGTAAAGTTTTACTAAACGAATATAGCTGGATTGAGTACGAGCGAGCGAAGCGAGCGAGTAACTTAAAAAGCTACATAAGTTTAGTAAAACTACTTTTCTTACGAAGTGTGTACACTATTTTTTCGCATTTTGTATTAGTATTTGTGTGACAAACAAACCGTTTCTGTAGTAACCTGACAGAGGTTTGTTTATTACCATAACAACAGTCAATAAGCTTCATTTTTCTGAGTCGAATTAAGTCGAAGTTACAAACTAACGAGAAAAATGAGTCTTGCTACTAAAAATATCTTAGAAAATAGCTCTGAATACATTTTAAATGCCGCTCGAGAAGCATCTACGAGCTTACTTCCGTCAAAATCCAAGGAAAGGTACGAGAAGGTATATGAAATATTTTGTAATTGGAGAAGGATAAAGAACGCATTAGGAACTGATGAAAATATAATGCTAGCGTATTTTTTTGAGAAGGTAAGCTAATTTTATATATATTTGAAAGGGGTTTTCATACAATGTCTTATTATTTTAGGCAAAAGCTCTTAAGGCATCCAGTTTATGGTCAACATATTCCAGGTTAAAAAGTACTATACAAATAAACGAAAATGTGGATATATCACAATACAAAAAACTACTTGCCTTTTTAAAGCGTCAAAATGACTCTTATGAAGCAAAGAAATCAAAAGTTTTGATAATGGAAAACGTCACAAAATTTTTAAATGAGGCTCCAGACGATAAGTTCTTACTAATGAAAGTGGTACTAATATTTGGTTTGAATGGGGCATGTCGGCGTGCAGAATTATGTAACTTAACAGTACAAGATATAGAAGATACGGAGAAAATTTTGGTTATAACTTTCCATGATACGAAAACTAAAAAGAAACGTGTATTCACCGTAGGTTCAGAGTGCAACGGATATGAAATTTATCATAAGTATTCACGATTAAGACCCAAACAGATAAAACACAATAGATTTTTCATTTACTATAATCACGGTAAATGCACAATACAACCAGTTGGCATCAACAGTTTTGCAAAAATTCCCCAAAAAGGTGCTGAATATTTAAAACTCCCAGATGCATCTCGTTACACTGGCCATTGCTTGAGGAGAACTTCAGCCACCTTCCTTGCTGACAGCGGGGCTGACATTCAACTACTTAAAAGGCATGGAGGATGGCAGTCAACTAGTGTGGCTGAAGGGTATATCGAAGAAAGCATTGCCAATAAGTTGAAAATTTCGGAAAAGATATTTCAACACCAAGTACTAGTGGCACCCCAAGAAGGCCATTCAGGAATGCAGATGGAGAATCATAATCGTTTTCAGGAAGAACAAATTGAATTAATTAAATCTGGTGTTATGTTTTCAAATTTGAATAACTGTACTTTCAATATATACAACAATGTTCCTAATATTTAAATAAATTTTCTATCAAACTGTGTTTTATTAATAGTGACATTACTATATAGTAAAGTGACAGTTCTATGCACCAAAGTGCCACTTTATTAATCGATTCTGAATAGAGTAAAATACCACATTATTATACAAAATGCGAAAAAAAATATTAACGTAACAAACCGTCGCTGTTAACGACCAGTAGTTTACTAATAATAACTAGTATTATCTCCGACCTATTGAACTATACCAGCCATAAGAGTGTGGAGCTACAGTAATTTAAACATATGACTAACGTGCACATTTCTTATTAGATTGGCTGCTAACCTGAAAATTAAGGATGGCCAATATAAACCAATCGAATAATATCTGTATATTTTACGTACTATTACAAGCTTTAAGGAGATGCTATTTCATTTTACGTTCCAGTTTAGTGTTTACTATACGGAATATATGCTATGTATGTGATTACCTTTTGCATACACCTTTTACTGTACACAACGAGTACACACTGTAATTGTATTAATATAGCACTCGTTCATTTGAAACAAAGAGAATAAAGTTTGTGAAAAGCCTAAAATAGCAGAATGCTTAGAAAAATATCTAACGGTAGAGACTTTCATCAATGATTCTAGAAGAACAGGAACCATAAAAAAATTGATGATTGCAGGAAAATATTATAAAAAGACTAGCTAAAGGTAGATTACCTTTTGCATATACTAAATCATTAATCTTGCACATAAAGGATTGTACGATTGTTCAACCAGCTCAATGCAGTTAGAAATACAAAATTGCAGTTACTCCCTCATAATCTTCATAGGGCCAGGTCTTGCGTAGGGGCAAATAAGCCGATGAAGATGAGCAAAAAGTGAAGACGAATTAAATTCATGGCTTAGTAAGGTTGTCCTGCAACATTTTTTAATTTTACTTAGAAAAAAGTACTGCAAACTCAAACCATTAATGCTGTAGATATACCGGGTGACAATGAGACTAGGGCCATGCTTATATCTTCTTTATTTATCAATCGATTTGGATACAATTTTAGACCAAGATACTAAACATAATTTCTGATTTGCTGATAGATATAGTCAAAATGGATGACTTCCGGTTTTGCCGGAAATGATACTAACTTTGATTTTTTAAATGGAACACCCTGTGTATTTCATGTTTTTTTGAATCTACGAATCAATTTACATATAATAAACTTGTCAAATTTAAATTTTTTTAACCAAAAAAATTATTTTTTTAATTTTTATTCTTTACCATAGAAGGCCTTGACTTGGAAAAATCTTTTCTAATTAACTCTAAAAACTCTCAATAATAGCTATTTTATCAATAAGGTCAATAACAAACCTTTAGTAAAAGAATATAATTTACTAACCTCGTTTTTAAGAAAAAGTCACTTATTTTAAATGGTACCTACTAAGGGCCATCTTGCCATTAGATAGAAAATGTAATTAGCAATCTAACGATATGCATCATTTACTACTTTACTTTTATCTGAAAATTAATTAATCAACTATTTTTTAAAATATTTTTATGTAACAACTAATACCTAAGCAAATTTGGCAACACTGTCGTATGTAATTTGAGTTGTAGATTCCGAAATACACAAAACATATAGAGTGATCTATTTAAATAATCAAAGTTAGTGTAACTTCCGCTTTCACCGGAAGCGGCACTAACTTTGGTTTTTTAAATAGATTAAAAAAAATAATTAATTAGAAAATCGTACGACACTCATTAATGACCAATAGAAAAATTAGTTCAGGAGCCGTATCCAAGACAACAAAAAAATTTCGCGTCCCGCTCGGGCAAATTAATACGACGTTGTTGGAACGCACTCAAAAAAATTTCCGGAAAGAATTAATGCTCTTATGAGATTATATGTGATAATTTTCACTTTCAGATAGAGATAAAGTAGCGCATAATGCATATCGTTAGATTGGTAATTACATTTTCTATCTAATGGCAAGATGGTCCTCAGTAGGTGCCATTTAAAAAAAGTGACTTTTTTTTAAACGAGCTTAGCAAATTATATTCTTTTATTAAAGGTTTGTTATTGACCTTATTGATAAAATAGCTATTAGTAAGAGTTGCTAGAGTCAATTAGAATAGATTTCTCCAAGTCAAGGCCTTCTATGGTAAAAACTACAAATTAAAAAAATAATTTTTTTGTTTAAAAAAATTTAAATTTGGCATGACTATTATATGTAGTTTGACTCGTAGATTCATAAAAACACAAAATATACAGGGTGTTCTATTTAAAAAATCAAAGTTGGTATCATTTTCGGTAAAACTGGAAGTCACCCATTTTGCCTATATCTATCGGCCAATCAGAAATTATGTCTAGTATCTTGGTATAAAATTGTATCCAAATCCATTCATAAATAAAGAAGATGTAAGCATGGCCCTAGTCTCATTGTCGCCCGGTATATATTTATTTCTTTTAATATCAATATTTCCATTGTTAATTTAGGAATGCAATTTTGGTTGTATATATATTAAGATGTGTGGCTCTTCCACTTTTAAAATTTTCTAGCCTATAATGTTTTTTTTACATTTAAAGGTAAGAGATGTTCTATTATTGGAATTAATTTAATATAATCGAAATATTCCTAAAGCCGGTCCTGCTCTGGAAGTGTATTGTAAAGTGGAATTCACGTCCGCAGCAAAAACGCAGATCTAAGCCTCCTAGAAGGATAAAGGGAGCTGCGACTCATGCAGATTCGACGAATGAGAAGGCAATCGTACACAGCCTCAGCTGTGGTCTCCACATATTTGCAACTCCAAAGTGCATTGTGCAGGTTGTCTTGTAACGAAATAATTAAAAGCTTAAAAGGGCCTTTCGACCAATGACTGCTGCATACAAGTGAAAAGTGCAGCGAATAAGCGTTTACAAGTCCGGTGAACGAAATTTATTTAGTGTACATGGACGTACACATACTTAAAGGTACGTTCTTAGCGTCTATTTTCGGATGACTCAACTCTGCATATCACGCGTTGTACGGTTCAGGGTCAATGATGCAACCTAAGAAGTGCAGAATTTAAGAGTATGCAGCAGCCAGTTCCAGGAACATTGTTGTAGGGTGAATGTGATAAGGTCAAGATAATGTGCAATGACAGATCTGTAAAACTTTGATACATTTTCATTATTAAGCGAAGGTAGATATTCACTGCTTTATATACTGAATATTTTCTAGTGTATTGAAATCGCTAATGCAACAAATGGTGATTTTTAGAGGACCGTTTTTGATTAGTGATTTTTCAAAAGCAACTTCTCTAGAGCGATTTTCAACTGACTTTTTTTGAGGGGCCACTCATTATTTGTTTTTGTTTAGAATACGAAGCTCTACATCTTTTCACTATAGCAGCCGGATTCAAGTAGTCGTCTGTTCCAACTCTACAAAGCTACGGTAACCAACATTCTAAGGATTCAAACAATCCCTCAATCTCATACTTCGGTTCTTGGTCAACTAAGACGGCCTGGAGGAACATGTTTTGTATTTGTTCAATTTTTGGAATTAAAACGAATTTTATTCCAATAACTGTAAAATATTTCATTGTTATTAACATCTTTTAAATTTAGATTACCTAATGGTAAATATAAAAAGGGCAATCCGGAATAGTTCTTCCAATAAATTGTGTAAGTTAAACTTTTGCGCACCTCATTTGCTTATTCAAGTTCGCCTTCTTGTACTCTCTTTGGTATAGACTAGAATTTTAACTAGGCTTACATTAAGTATAGTGTCTTATAGTTCTCTTTCGTGTTAGTATAATTAGAGCAAATGTTTATATCTGACTGTCCTCTTCTATGACTACAAATCTAAGACCACAAACGCTGAGTCCGTAAGCTAATTAGAGCCGTGTGGCATGCGAATAACTCGATTAGAGGGTGTTACAGTCCATTACGCTTTAGTTTTCGTATTTCAACACCCTGCCTGGTATACTATAATGTAGTTAATGTTAAACTTTTTGGGAGTTGGATGTTAAAAATTAAAAAATACAAAAATTCACTTACACAAAGTTTTGCAGACTAGATCTAGCGTGTCGAACAAATAAAAAGCGGCATTTCTAAAGACGGTTCATATGGCGTTGCTCTAAAATAACAGTAAGGAAGGGAACGTATGATCTGAAAATAAGGTTTAAAAAGCCTTAATACCCAGGTAACATGGAAAAGTACTCAGGTGTCTCCTCTTCATATTTTATTTTTTCATCGATGTGAGCTTGAGTAATAGCTCGCAATTCCCCATTTCTTACAACCAAAGTTATCGCACGTAAAGCTACTTCCACCTGGCGGTCTCAACTTGCCCTGGTGTTATCTGTAGAGAAAAATAGCTTCTCACTGAGGGGTTCTTTTACAAACACCTGGACTAACTTTTCCGTCGTTTTATAGTGCTAATTTGCAAGCACGTGTGCTTCTGAGCTTCAGGATAGAGTAAAAATAATAAAGAGGTTCACCCTTATAACGTACATAATGGGTGTTAAATAGGTTGCTTATATACCTTGTTGCAGAATTGTTCCATTGTAAATTAATCATGAGTGATTTGAGGTTAATATGCAGCATTGCATATTAAAAAGTTGCTACGAGAAGAGTAGAGACATATACTCCAGATTTGGCAGTACGGATGTTAAATAAATGGATTATACTCGCACGTTAGTTCACACAATTTGCCTAAAGCATTTAGATTTGCTGGTTTCACAACACTGCTGAATCAACAAGAGTTAGAAATCTGTAAAATGGTTTTGGTTTCAAACAGGTTTAATTTCTAAGCCGTTAGATAGGTGGCCACAACTAGCGACCTCTAGTAAATGGCCATTTATTGCGTACACGGACAAGATTTCTGTGGCTGAACCTGTTGTCACTATTTAACCAATAATTTCAGTATTAAATTGTGAATCCATAATAATAAAGTAATATCCTTTATGAAATTTGAGGTTATAATAATACTGTATTATTTCTATCATTTCCATATAGAAGGTTATTTCACATGTTGCTTGGTCTCTCTACAAATGGTATGTGTGCATCAAGCTAAAATTATCTTTTTCAAACAATACAGCTATCGGTTAAGAAACTAACCGTTGCAAGTTTTGCTGCTATACCTAATGCAAGCTACGCACTAAGTAAGTGGTAACAATATTTCATCACACCTATAAATGTTAAGGTACTGACACAATTTTGGAGAAATTAATTATTATGCAACTAAAAAATAGTCAAACAATCATTTTATTTAGAACGATGAGAATAAAGATGCACGCAGGTTATGGAAAACTTGCTCAAAATGACAATAAAATATTAAACTAAATTAGGAACTGCCAAGAAATTTTTAAGTTGCAACCTGTACCTGCATATTACACAGAATTTGTGCACTTTTATATATTTCCGAAGTTATTTCCGGCGTTGTATATATTGAGTTGTAAACACACGCCTACATTTTTTTCTACTTGCTATTATTTTTTTATCTTCCTATAAAATGAAATTTACTTTGTATAATGTACCACTGTAATATAGCTAGGAAATCAGTCAGCACATAAATCACAGTAGGCGCACGCGTTGAAACGGATGATTTTGTGCGGAACGCGATAAAAACGACCACCATCTACAGCTTTTCACTCTTTAGTGCTTTGTTCTGACCATAGGGCAGGAAGGCTGATCTTGGAGTAGTCGTTATTATGGCCGGCCTGCGCCCCGGATTAATAATTTCAGCGTTAGGAAGAAAGTTAACAGAGAACAGGTTTCATATTTGGAAGCCGAAAATTTTGCTGTTTAGAGATTTTCAAAAATATATACAGTGATGTATTCAAAAAATCACGTTGGAGCTATTTTAGCACATTCTGTTGGTTCACATAAAACCCTACAGCTGCAGAAGTTTTTCGTCAATTTTGTCTGCCTGTCTATCCGTCTGTCTGTTTGTCTGTTAGTCTGTAAATAGTAAGTTTAAAAACTACTTGTATGAAGAAGGCGATATTTTGTAGGTGGGTTAGATGTCTACCTGGAAGAAAATCGAGTTCACTTCCAGCTAAATATATACAGGGCCCACACCTTAAAAAAATAGAATGTCCATTTTTGCTTTCACGCAGGAATCGATAAAAGTAGGAATTTGCACATGGCTTAGGCTTTTGCCCTTCACAAAAATGAAACGCAACAGATACAGGGTAAAAATCTCAAAATAGATAGAAGCATGCAGCGATCATATTTCTTATATAGAACCAGATTTGCTCAAGAATATTCGACTAACTATTTCCTGAAAAGTGATTTTAACGTTAATATCTATTTTTAAATAGCAAACATTAATTTAATATTAACCTGCACACAAAACCAGAATGTGCTGGCAATCTGCACTGCACCTTTTACTTCCCTCATCTAAAAGACTAAGGAAGCATTGTAATTGCGAAAAAATCACCTTCCAGTAGGTATTTCTTCTCATCTTTACGTTTCAGGGTTCCTAGATGACGAAAACGATGTTTTCTCAATTCCGTTTGTCTGTCTGATCGTTGGAGGTTAACTCAAAAACTACTTGTTGGAGGAAGACGGTATTTTGCATGCAGATTATATATCTACCTGGCATAAACTGTAACAAACCGCATTAAAATGCGTATAATATTAAGTATTTAAAAATTCATTGAATTTACCTTAATTTTAAATAACTGTATACTATATGAAATAAATCACAGTATTAGTAATATTTTGATTTTTTAATAGCGGATATTTCAACAATAGATGAAGTAATTATAGGCAACTTATATATTTTTGAAAAAAGAATTTTAAGCGCTATCCAATAAACACATAATACATAAGGTATTCCATTAAAAAAATATACAATCAGTCAAAAAGTTTACCCGCGATGCTCAATTGTTTCTTTAAGTAGCAAATTCGGACGGTTTGGATGATACCCTACAATTTTTATAGGAAGAATTTTTGTCTATCTGGAATAATGAAGTCGCTAGAAGCTAACAAAATATGAGGTAATACCCTGTACATTAAGATAAAATTTAAATAAAAATACCTTTCATAATTTTGTTGGATCAGATATATAGAATTGATTTAAAAAATAGAAAAAAGTAATTAAAATTCTATACAACACTATAAAGCTACTTTAATAGTAACGCGTGTTGCAAAAAAAAAACTCATTCACAGCATGCCATGATCAAATTGAAGTTTGCCATAACTTGATAGATAGCCATTGATGCAAATGAACTATCAAGTCAGAGAGAACTAAATAACATCTTGACCTTGAATTATTTTCCTAAAATTATACAAAACACTTAACAAAACCAATTTTTATCTACGACCACCACTAAAAGTAGGACTTTTAGCGCTAGCTTGTTTCACTAAAAGTGACGTTTTATAGTTTACCGTGGTTAAAGAAATCAGCTGTTTACTTTTAGCCCATGTGCTAAAAGTGAAGTGAGGTTATAAAACTACAATTTCGAACTGGAAGTGAAGTTGTAAAGTTATTCTAGTTGCTTCTTGCGTTACAGGTAAAGTGTTTTAGAAATAATTAAAGAGTTATGTAATGAATACAGTCAGATATGGAGTATTAATAATTACATTTCGTAACTGACCTTGACTAGTGTCATTCGCAAACATTCGCTCGCGCGGCATGGCCTACTGTTTATTATGACATAAATTAACAGTCTCGTAGATGCAAACCTTTGTTAAATCGATATTTATGGATTAATAACATTAAAATTAAGGTCGTAGATAAAATATTGGTTGCAACTCGTGCTAAAAGTCGTTTATGCACGAGACATGTTATGAAACTCAGCCTTCGGCTTCGTTTCATAATTTTCATGTTTCGTGCATAAACGTCGACTTTTAGCACTTGTTGCATAAATAGCTATTTTCTACGACCACTACTAAAAGTAGGCCATTTAGCGCTAGCTCTTTTCACTAAAAGTGACGTTTTATAATTTAGCGTGTTTAAAGAGATCAGCTGAAAGTGAGATTGTAAAGTTATTCTAGTTACTTCTTGTGTTAGAGGTAAAGTGTTTTTAAATAATTAAAGCGTTATATAATGAATAAAGTCAGATGCGTAGTATTAATAATTACCTTTGATAACTGACTTTGACAGTACTGGCTCCACAAACATTTACTTGCGCGTCAAGGGCATCTCTTTATTATGACATAAATTATAACTGTCATAAATGCAAACCTTTGTTAAATGGACATTTATGGATGAATAGCAGAAAATTTAAGGTCGTAGAAAAAATATTGTATGCAAACTCGTGCTAAAAGTGTTATTGCACTCGACATGTTATGAAACTCAGCCTTCGGCTTCATTTCATAATTTTCATGTCTCGTGCATAAACATCAACTTTTAGCACTTGTTGCATAAATAGCTATTATTGACCGTTATGATTATTACACTCATTGTTGTTGTGTACATGCCCTCTTATTTTCCTTTTTGCTTGATACCAATAAAATTTTGCCTGTCACAGTGACAGTTTTTATAAACAAAACGCAATCTGACATTCACCTACAGACTTAAGTTAAGACATGACTAGATGTTCTATCTTTCTTTCCAAGTTCTACTCTAAATGAGTTTTTTTTAACACACGATACATAACTATGTAATTTATTAAATTAGTTTAAATAAAACTGTATTGTTGCAATATGTACTACTAATATGAATAGAAATGTCGCTTTCATGGTAGCTATTAGGTACCTTAATCGTATTTCAGTCATTGGAGCAATTGATGTAATTATTAAGCATCACTAGGCATGCGGGGTGAGTTTTATAAAACCATATAGCATTTTTTATAATGTTTAATTAAAAATGAAGGCTTCACTTTGTTGCAAATATCACGTATTATTACTGAGTACGAAGGTAAAATTTAAAAAAATAAACTATTTATGCAATGTGTCCACGGAAAGGTGATACTAGAGGAAACACTTTTTTATTCCTGATTAAAGTTTCTCACAATCTAAAGATGCACTTGCTAGAATTTAAATATCTTCTTTCGTATACGGGGGAGGTTTAAAAATATGAAAATGGTTCAACAATAAAGTACCCTTATTTTTCAAAATAGACCAAAATGTTATTTGGGGAAGTTGATTGCAATTGAAAGTAAGTGTGAAATATAAAGTTACAGCTACCTCCTTCAAAAAAAAATAAAATTACTGCTCCTTCTTAACTACCCTGTGTATTACCAAATGAGATACTTCAAAGTTAACTTATCAACAGATACGGTAAACATGTACTGTCGAACTTAAGTTTCCCTCACTTGGCGACTAGGATATTACGTGATTCGACATCGTATCTTCGGAAAAATTTAATGAACGTCCAAACAATTCAATCAATTATAATTTTTAATAATAATGTTATAACAAATATATCCAATTAACATTTTTATGTATTTTGAAAAATAAGGGTACTCTATTCCTGAACCATTTTCAAATGTTTGAACCTCCCCCGTATACCAAAGAACATATTTAAATTTGGCAAGTGGATCTTTAGTTTGTAAGAATGCAAAATTTTCTGATAAATCAGTAATACAAAAGGTTTTCTCTTGTATCACCTATCCGTGGACCCACTGTATATGATGTGTACAAATAATTCCTTTCTGTATCACACAAATGATATTTTGACGTAGAGCATTGTTTTTACTAATTTAATTCCTTTTTTGTATTACATTTCATAATCATTACCAATCAGGGACTAAGTTGATGCCTTGTATTCTGATCTGTCGCAAACATTTGACTAAATTTAACATCCTACTCTGACCTTTACACTCTATTTGACATTTCGGGTAACTTTTGCGTTGGTTGATCTGTTACACATGCACCACACTTCAATTTGTTGCTATAAAAAGTCAATTTCGATTCAACAAGTACTATATGAAATTCCACAAAGCTAAAAGTCTTACTTTCCTTGATTTTCACTAATGACGTCATATTACATAAACCTACTTAAATATACAGAAAATAACATGTTCGTCGTGAATTATACGCTTTATGTAATATTTTTTTTCTGAATGTAACTGAATAAAAAACTATAAATAAAATTCCTAGTGTTGTTAATGAAATTGAACTTTAAAGTTTGTTACTTTGTTCTGGTAAGAAGTTATCTTCAATATGCCTCAAAAGTATGGAATTAATTCTATAAAAACTACACAAATCGTATTGATGACATTAAACGAAGTTTCTTCCTGTGATATTTCATAAACAAGTTGGAATTTGCTCTAACAATATATTAGCGTATAATCTGTTTGGTTTGACGTATAGGAAAACACTATTTGATGTATATTTCCTGCAGACATCTACTCAAATGATTAATACTACATCTGCTGAAACACTGTTTAGGATTGACACTGCAAATACGCTTCCTTGTATGAATACGCCTCTAAACCGTAAAACATGTAAATGGTCTAGCTGCAGATGTTGAGTTTTTCTTAGGTACTGAAAGTGTTCAAAATGTGTTTTTATCGTTAATCAATTATTTTTAATTAGTGTCTTTTTAATTTGTTAGTTTTACATTATCTATCTAAATTAGGGCTAATAATTATTAACTATTAAATCCCAGCGGCACAATAAGCATAAATAGCGTGTATATAGTACCATTAAATTTAATTTACTGATAATTTATGTTTGTAAATATAATGTCAATATTGCAAATCCACACAGCTATTTAATAATTGTTAATAACACTTGCTTCACTTCATTATTCCAATTTGACAAATCGCTTTTGTGTTGTGTTGCTGCTGAATCGTCAAAAGCTATTTTTAACTTTCCATTAAAGACTAAATACCCCTCTTTATTAATACGTCAATCGCGGCACCCGTTTTAATTTATTTTCATACTAGTCTGGTTGGAAAACAATTGAGTAACTGATCATTTGAACTGGTAAATGGACGAAAACGGAGTGGCTGATTGCTTATTTTTTCAGGCTGCCTTTGTACGGAATACAATTCTGCTTTATATTAAATTTAAAACATGTAAATTAGTCATTCATCGAAAATGAACCCAGCTCCATTTTGCAGTGTGTGTACTTCATTTTAACACAGTAATTTTCTCAGTCATCTGGATTTTCAACATTTGAACAGTGACATATTATTAACTGATGTTTATGTATCCTTTTAAAGTAAACACACTCTCTGGGCGTTTATTTTTCAAGTAAAGGGCTTTAAAAATGTTTAAATAAAAACAAATACAGGTATTACAGTCATTCAACTTAAAAGTGAAAATATTTAATGTAACCAACACAAAGGAGCCTAAGTGCCCCTTTTACGTTAAGCTGCTTTGGGTTGGTTATACTTTGATGCGCTACATAAGTGCAGCAATTATGACTACCTTTTAAGTAAAACCTCCAAATGATCTAATTAGATGCTAAAATTATACACAAAAAGTAATGAACTCTCTCGGGGTTGAAAGGCGGTTCCATTTACCAGCAATCTAGATTAGCGAAATAGTTCAAACGGCATCATAATTTCCACAATTTTTCAAGATAAAATTGCCAGTTTAATTTTCTTCCTGCACAAAAATTTAAGCAGTTGCATTTATCTTCGCTCGAGTCCTGAAGCGGATAGATTGGCCAATTTGCATTTTTATCACGAAGTGGGAAAACATGCTTTTAAAGATATTCAGGCTGTGAGATTTGTTTGGGGTTAACAGACATTAGTATGCAATTAAGGTGTGATTTATTAAATTCTTAGCTTTCACCGGCAATCGTAATCGAGCTTTATATTACAATTTAAATAAGTTTTGAAGAACTGCAACCTTCAAAATGTCGGAAACAGCGTATGCAAATGGGCATAGTTACTATTTTATTTTTTTATTTACTACCAAAATTATTAATAATATTCTAATGTATGAGTAAATACGTACAAGGCAGTTTCATAAACTTTTGTTCCTGTTTTAACTAATACTAGTTTACATGTTTTTTAAAGTAAGGTAAGTTAGGATGTCAATTCTGTCAAAATAACACTCTCTAAGCAACTATGGAAATATTGGAGAAAAAAAACAAATTATTTACAATGCTTGGGCATTACATTTAAAATCAAGAAAGAATTTAGGTATTACAGTTCAGCTTCAAACTGATACGTTTAAAAACCAACAGTTGTATAATCAACTACAATATTAAATCTTAGTTTATTCAGATACCCGTTAATTCCTGAATAACATAATGGCACAGTGGTCGTTGGTTAAATACAAAATAAAGAAGCAATCGTTACAATTACAACATTATTGAATGGGCGCTTCACTTAGGAATACAGAAATCACGAAAAAGAAAAAAACCGTATACTCAATAATAACGATTTTATTTAATATATTAGGTATATGTATATCTCATTCAAATAATAATTCAACTGCTTAAATATGGTAGTTAAAGTTACTTAGTAATTTGAGAAATAACGAGAGCTTGTAATAGTAAAATAACGATTATTTTATACAGTTTGTGAGAATTATCAAATAGCCATTTCGAACGTAATAATTATGAGACCAATTTCTGCTATCTTGCTGGAAAGTTTTTACAACTAATTATGAAACAAAAGTCAAATATTTTCGATTGATTACCTGCATTATTCTGTCAGCGCAGACATTAACATAATTAAAGATAATAAAACTATAAGCATTAGGTAATGACTTTATATGAAAATTAATTACATTAACGTCTTCTTCCGAAGGCAACACCTAAGTTGTATGTAAACTAGCCGCTGGTATCCTCAACCATATTAAGAACTTACGGCAGGGCAAGTGCTCACAATGTATTCATAAATAAAATTCCACTAGCCGGAAAAACTTACGAAGTAAACGAGTACGTATTAGATCACAGAAAAACCGTAAAGGGTTGATCAAACCGACAAATCAATCTAATAAAGCAAACTAGTAAATTGAACTAGCACAACTGCGAGTAAATACTTGTTAAGTACTTTAACGCCATGCCAAGAAATTAAATCATCCCTCAGTTACTCTTCAGGCTTACAAGTGTAAATGTAAACTGCAAAACTCCATTTTTAGTTTGCGTGCGATGCCTGTCAAGAGATAATTCACAAATGCATCGTCAGCACTGTGTAGAGAAACTAAAAAAAAAAGCCACTCGGCTTTCGCAAAATTACTAATAACATTTTATATAGCGTCTTGTTTATAAACTGTTTATCAACAACCTTCTACCTTTGTTTTTCTGCCAACAAGTGACTAGGGAAACGAGAGACTGTGAAATTGCCAATAGCGTCAAAATCTTTTAACAATTTGTGAATCTTAACAAGATAACCATAACTATCTACTCACTAATCTTGTCATATAGAGAAGTTATGCTTACTTGTCATATAATACGGTAACCTAACGATAATGCGTAAAAACTTTTATGACGTTACAAAACTAATTATGTAACAAATATAAAATAATGAGTGGATGAATTACACAGGAAGGTTTACTTTTCAGCAAAAAAAAATTAATTCAAAGCGCCCGGTACCAATTATAACTTCATATTCAACAGATACTAATTAGAACACACTGGAGTCTAGATACGCTTGCAATAATGAGGCTTTACGCATAACTCTAATCACAAGAACGCTGCAACTTATCCTACACGAACTAAATGGCGCTTTACTTAACATTCAATTCCGAAACTAGGTGCAGCAACTAAATTTATTGACAAATAAGCATACGTACTATTTTAAAAATAGTAAATACTTATAACACATCGCTTGACAAATAAAAGAGTTGCACGCTGATGGAGACTACTAGTGCTGTCTAATTAAAAGAAAAAATTAATGCACGGGGTATTTGGTGTTAATAGTGTTTACCAACCACAAATTACACTGAATTTAAAAAAAAATAGATCAGTAAGTAAACGGATATAAAAATCATAGACCGATTAGTATATTATTATTTCTTAACAAATTGTTGCCAAAAATTCTAACAAATCAGCAAATCAACAAGCTAGCTTTAGAATAGGCTTTAGTAAAAATGTGAAGGGGTCAACGACGCTAGGATAGACCCTAGGCACACAACACTAAAAGTTATTTACAACAATGCAACCAGACACGTTAAATTTGTCGAATAAACAAACACAAAAATTTTCTTAAATAGAGGTGTCAGATAAGTAAATATAATTTTATCGAAACCTTTTACCCTGCCAGTCTTTAAATTGTTAAATTGGGGAAAAAGAGAAATAAATGTTTCATAACCTCGGCTTCGAAGGCGATAGGGCTACAAATAAATTTAAAAAAAAACGAAAATAATGTCAAAAGTTTACAGTTTCGAGTAAACATACAAGTTATAGGGAAAGTTAACGAATATGTCTACCTTGCCCATCTTACCCAGCTACGGAGACCAAATCACACGGGTCAAACTTGTTTGACAGCGTTTGGTAAACCTAGCTAAATCTTAAAAAACCAAAAATTACCGATTGGTGTGAGAGTAAATGGAATATGGCACAAAGTGTAAAAAATTGAAACTGGGCTATAAAGGTCAAAACACTGCAATCAGACGACATACCAAAGCTCGTGTAAAAGGTCGAAAACTGAAGTGGTCAGGAGCGAGGGTATCTCCAGAATAAGATGATTAAACGATATTAACAAAATCACCAGGAACAACTGACCTCAAATTGTCTCTATCGGATAGTTTGGCAAGACTGAGGGGAGGAAGATATCTAACATCAAACAAAAAAAAGCCGAGAAAGAGTTAGTAAACTCCATTAAGGGCATAATTCAATAAACTATAAAATTTCCATGTAAGCAAGGAAAGTAGAAAACAGTTACCTTAATAATAATATACATATGCACAAAGTCAGTACAAAATCTCTGGCTTTCACACTCGCCAGCCACTGCTGTCGAAGGCTGGAAGCTCCTTATGTGGACGTACGTATAAGAGTTATTCGTGAGCCAGAATAGATATCATACGACAAAAGTTGCCCAGCATGCGATGTGCAATCGATCGAACGAGAGGTACCAAGAACTGAACTTAATCGCATTAACGGACTTACGACAAATTGTGTAATTGAAGAAGCAGCTGAGGTATGTTAATAATCAGATAATGCTACCTTGAATTTTTCCGGAACCTTTTATAAATTAATTCACTTTACTTTTAACTCGAGTATGCGCAGATGTCCATGGGTTTCTTAGCACTCAAATGTATAAATACAAGAATAAACAGTTTAGAAATAAATCGCAGAATGTGTCGAAATAAGTACAAAATAAATCTTTATTAGTAATGATATGTACATAAAATTATAACATAAAATTTTGTCTAGTATACGGTCTGGATCGATGCTACTTGGCGGTCGGCAACCCACTATACACGTCGCTTCTACCCGGTTGCTCCCCTGGATCGTCTCCAAAAAAATTTGGATGAGGTAGAGCTCCGGTGTACCTGAACTAGAAACGATCGGTCTGAAACAAGCGCTGTAAGTTTCACCGAAAATTGCGATTGTTTACGATTTTTGTGTGCGGGCCAATTTAATGGAATAACTAGTTTTTTTACAGCACTGATGACGTGTTTAATTAGAGTGTTAAGCAAGACAGGCCGCGAATCTTTCTTGGCGTATAAGTTTGGGTCCCCAGGAACAACTTAAACAGGACATGTTCACCTGGAGCGAAGTCCGCCTTTTCACTGCCGTAGTTCCTAGCCAGTGTTGGAGGATCGCTCTTGCTACCGTGCCTCGACCGGCGAAGTACAACCCGCTTTCGAATGATTGTCAGGAACATGTCGTCGGATCAACCGCGTTTTTGCTACAGGTATGCTGGTGATTTATTGAGGTTTTTGGTTATAATAACTTCGACAAAGCCGATGGATTAGCGCCAAATTGACCTAATGGTTAACAGAAAATTCTACGAGACGAATTTCCGTCACAAGGCAGAACTGTGTCAGGTACTAGGGGGGAGTTCTACGAGAGGGGTTTCCATCACAAGGCAAAACTGTGTCAGATTCAGGTTAGCAGGGTCACTCTACGAGACGGGTTCCCGTCACAAGTCAGAGTTAGGTTAGGAAAGTATTAGGAAAAAAAGCCAGAACCCGGACCTAAAACTGGAGGTCAAGACCAGGATCTGAAGTCTCAAGTCTCAAATGATTTAAATGGATGCAGAGGTTGCTTTTATACTTTTCGGTCCTCCTTATCGTTGCAGTCACTCCAGATACAATTGAGAGTGAGCGGCGCTGTGCTTGCTTGTACGAGACTCTGCGCACTGCTTTTGAACGCCTTCTTATCTTCTATTCAAGCGTTAGGGCTATTTAAACGCAGATTGTGACGGAATAAGTGCCGTACAAATTTATGGCAGCATAGTGATGCTTTATATAAATTTTTTACTGGCGCTAACGTTATAATCAAGTGAAATCCTGAAATAAATTTGTTCGAACATCAAACAACGTAAAAATTACCAGATTCCATACCTGTGATGTCATGCGAGCGAAAGGTACGTTGCTTCTAAAATGCTGTCATATCTTGAATTAGCTAGATAGGTTACAGCAACTCACAATTTGATTAAAAACGATTTTAGAGAGTAAATTCGTTTTTAAAACTAATAAAAATTTTCACAAAACCTTAAATTGTATTACTATGAAGATGATTAATCCATTATAAAGATCATATCTTTTTTTCAGAATAAAAAGGTGTATCTACCAGGTAGGTATAATATTTTGCAATCTGCCTGTGAAATCCTTAAATGCACTGCCCACAAGAAGAAATAAATATTCACATATATTTATAACAGAACGCAACTCTGTTCCGAAGCTAGTTTTCTTTTTCGTCAAACAGTGCCTGTAATGTAAAACCAGATAAATACAAACATGGCATTAAACGACTGCTATAAACTGAAATGGGAATGAAAACTAAGTGGTGGTATTCCTTCTTTAACAAATTTTTTGTACACAAACTATAAATTTGTAACCTGAAACGTTAACATTAACTCTCAAATTTTATCTCGGAATGCTTTATAAAGTAGTTTAGCAAAACTAACATAAAAAAGTTACAAGTGTTACAGAACAAAGTTCTGCGAATTGCAGTAAATGCGCCTTGGTTCGTCCGCAATACCCAAATTCACAAAGACTTACAAATGCCGTCAGTGGTGGAATATATACAAAAAACTACAAAAACATTTTTCAAAAACATTAATAAGTGCGCGAGTGCCGCTAACTATTCCCTCGGTAAAAAACACTTGCATACAAGATTAAAACGTCAACTTCCTCAAGACATCTGAATATCCTCAAGTGAATCCGACAACGATTAGCACGCAAGCTACAGAGGAATCTCACAACGAGACGTCCTCCTTCTAACCATGTCTCAACAACCATCCCCAGATAACAGAACCATGTATAGCATCCAGTATGCTGATCTGGTTTCCAAGAAAAGAAAAAAAAGTAGTTTAAAAAGCGCCATTGTTTTTGATTCTAATTCGAGGTGAATTCGTCGAGATAATGTGCCTAAAATGTATTTAATGGACCATTTACAAATCAGCTTTTATTCACGGTTTCTTTGCCCTGAGCTCTTTATTGACTCTCGCCTTTATAATAATGCCGCTTCAGGTTTAACATATTTTGCTTAGTCTTCATTTAGGTACGATCAATACAATATATGTGGTGAAATTGGTTAGTGACTAAAAGCGGTATCGCTACTGGCGCAACTCAAATTTGATTATCAATTGACAAATTACAGTTACAAAGCGAACTTCAAAATTAACACTTTGAAATCGTAGATCTTACCGAACAAGCTTCCTGAAACGATCGTATAATCACTGTTTAAACGTCGATGGGTTAAGCTCCAAGCAACGACATCGTTTCGAAAACACTACACTAAGGTCTCTCCGAACTTAATTACTCGAGCTCAAAGTTACGCTCGGAAAGCTACAACTTAATTCCTTATTTAATATACTTGCCAAGCTTCTGCCAGTTCACTATTTGTTTGAGGAAGCGATTTTAAAGCAATGTATAAACAAAATAACGCAGTTACACGGAGAGCGCTTTGGCAGTGATGTAGGCATTCGAACGAATCCAAACGAATCCCCAAGGGTGCTTTCAGCTGACAAAAATGTTCGGTATGAAGTAAATTTGGTCTCGCTGACAAATTGATATCTAAAGACAAAATTGGAAATATAATGGTCTCCTCTAAACTAAGTTATCTTTATACTTGCAAATCTTAAGGTTCTATAAACTAGTCCCTACCAGTATTTGCCATGCTTTCAAAACTTTATTAACTGTTCGATATGGTGTATGGATTTTTGACGTTTTTTAGGGACGATGCTACGTGGACATTATTAACACTCTGTATAATAGTTTATTTGTGTAACGGCTATATACATGTTTAATAAATGCAGAACCGCAGTTTTAACTGAAAGTCGACATTTATATTTATATTCTTTGCGTACTAAAATGGTGTTCTATCATTCTTCTTGTTAAAACTGTTCCCTCGAGTATGCTTTTTACTGTGGTTTTGTATCTATCAAAGCAGATAATAGTTACGTAGAACCAAGAGCAGGATGGTACAGTTGTGAGCAAACATTAGTATATAAACTGAATTAAATGGGTAGCGATAATAAGTTACCCGACGAGGTTTACCCCTCAAGCAACAATGTATTATTCATTAAAACATAAATATTTTCATACTTGCTTTCACGGCTTATCTATTATATTTACTAAGAATGTATCCTACTATTCTAAAAATCATTTACTCAGAAGTCTACAAATTAGACAGTATTTGACTTATAAAAATTGATTGATATTTGATTTATAAAGAAGGAAAAAAGGGTTAATATTCTTAAAGCCTACAGAGCGGGTCACAGCTGAGCACTAGATGTAATCGAGCAGAGCGGTTGCGTGCTGAGTGTTTGTCTTGTTGTGTAGATATCGCCATGTGAAGAAGCCTTAAAGTGCCACTTTTAGGCACATTTTGGTGATTGCCTAATATTCAGATCTCCCAAAACAGAGTTGAAAATCTGAAATCCGATCTCGCTTGTGAGTTGAATTTCGCATCAGCCGATGGCCCAAGGCGTTTTATCAAACAAGCTGTTGTGTTCCCGCTACGGTTTGTATCTCCATCTATCATTTCGTAACCCTCCGACATTCCAAAAGGCCTTTGACAAAACCTTCCGTTTATCGCATTGGAATTCATTCTAATTGCTCGTAGAAAATCGTCGAACAGCTGCTGCTTATTAGGCTTTGAAGAAGCTTATGTTAAAACTGGAGAACCCCTCATTCTACTTCAGTTTTCGAGCGAGAAGCCGGCGGTGTTTATGGCTTCTGGGTTTCGCTTTTTGGCTCCGACTTAACTGCATTTTATCTAAGAATAATCTATGTTTTATTATTTTATTATGCATGTATAATTTACCGCTACTCTAAGGTGCACTAGAAGAGGCTGCCTGTTGTAAAATAAGTTTTGTAACAGATCCCTGTTCATAGTGGAGTAGGGCCTTCAGTGCTCTCCGGCAATGTATGAATATTACTGACGTTCCTCTGTGAAATTCTTTCTCAAGCGATCCCATCGACTAATTTTGCTGATAACGAGCAGGTTGGATTTTTAGGAGTTGTTTTTGTTAGGTACCCATCTCTGTTACGGTCACAGTTGCAAACTGGCCCCCTTAAGCGTTATATTACGAATGTTTTACTAATAAAATGATTAAAATGTGCTTTAGAAATTGCATTTGTAAAGAGCAATGCAGTTACGCGTATTTCAAGATATCGAGAAATGACGAAGATCCGAATCTCGGAGCTCAGCAACGTACACATTTTCTATCGCCTAGTAATTTTTTCAAGTTGGAACTGCCACATTCGAGACACCATCATGGCGCTCTAAATTAATACGAATTTAGCTCCGTACCTTCGGAGGAACAATTAATTCGAATATTGCAAGCGAGACCCCCTCTCATTCCAGTTTCCCTCATATCGCTGATCTACTGAGCACCATTTCAAGCTTGTTACATGTTGTAAACGAGTATTTCAGTGTAACACAATCTTATTTGTCTATGCTTAGTAATCACATGCCATTCGTTGCCAACGGTTTTACAGATGGTCAGCTGTAATTGAAGTATTTAATCAAAATATTGAAATGTTAGATTAGTCTCCTAATTACCACTGCTGCAGCCGAAGTCACAGTGAAACATGAGGCGTTCCGGCGTGAGTTTGACTCCCGGTTCGGACGTTCCGATTTCACTTAGTTGAAGTGACGTAACTCCCGCACCCCCTGAAGTAGTGCCAATGGGGTTCCAAAAGGGAACGGCAAAACTTAAGGGAAATAACTCACTTCATCATCTATAATCTATATATTATTCTATTGTTAAGAACACATGACTCAAGTATGGCTGATGTCACCTTTACTACTATTATGGAATTCGTTGTCGAACCATTGGGAAAGCATCCATTATAAAGTTATTTGAGGAGTTGTATTGTGATGGCTCCTAACTTTAACCATTCGACTGTAATTATTTTCTAATTAATAACTTTGTCTTTATTCTTTCCATTTACTATTATTAACTGCCACTTTAGGGCTAAATTTTGGAAAGAGGAAAAGACAATAAGAGAGAAATAGAACCTTTCGGCAGTTGAATTTAAAGTGAAGGAAAAATATTACTAGAAATGTTTGTTAAAAAGCGACTGTTGCAGATAAACGGTGACATATTGAGCAAAGTTACAAAGGTATAAAACACAATTAACTTTATAATAAACCATTAACATGAAAACTGTAAGACACACCATGTCATCAATTCTGCAAGTATTAGGTAGTGATCACCATATTAAAGCATTCTTCTTCTACAATCACCTTTTTATCTCACATGGCGGCATCGCGAAGCTAGTCGAAGTCGACCAATCCGGTCCAGTGACATTGTGTCGTAGCCACGGAAGTCTTCCACATCCAACTCCTCTCGCATCTTCAATCTTGCCCTTCCAAATGCTTCTTTACCATTGATGTACGAGTATATACGAACCTTGCGTCCATGTTTTTTCCTAACAATCATAGATTTGGTTTTTGGATGTCTATATTTAGACCTATCGCGCCTGATTGACTACATTTCGAAGATGTTGAACATTAACAGAGTTATAAGCAATGATGGCATTGTCATTGGCGTACCTGATCTCGTTGAGAAGAACACCGTTTACGCTAATGCTCATATTACATTCTGACACTACTTCTGCGAAAGTCGTCACGACATACAGAAGCATTTAAGACAAAATGCTATTTTCTTTTATTTGTCTTCGATTTTCTGTACCTGTACTGTCTGATTCCAGTAACTGTTGTCAATGATCCAAAGAACTAATGCATCGATCCCTATATCTCGCAGATGTTTCAACATGAGCTCATGACGGATGTTCTCGCAAACCTTCTCATAGTCGATGAAACACGAGAACACACCTTTTATCTACTCAAAACAATGTTGTACCAATACCTGTAAGTTAAAGGCAGTCTCCCTTGTCTAAATCTGTATCTACTGACCTCTTCATCTTTCGGTAAAGTCCGATTTGTATAATACCTAACAAAAGCTTCAAAGAGTGGATCGTGGATTTTATGAGACGGTAGTCTTTGCGTGTTTAGTATGTGCTATTTTAAGTAAGGTAATGAATGTAGAGTTCAGGAAATCCTATGGAATTTGAAAATTTACTAAAGGTAAATTAATAAATAATAAAAACGAAGTAATAACGAACAAAGACTAACAACAGGGTAATTTTG
>CALNHX010012595.1:0-23875 GCA_940337035.1 Agriotes lineatus
TATTTGAAAAGGGAATATATTAACTTTCTTTTATAGATAATGGTGATATTGGATTCTTATAGATATAGATATAGATATAGCCTTTAATTTGAATTCTACTTTTGTTGTTATCGTTGTTATAATAATTATTATATATACTGAAATTAAAACTCCAAACTACTGTTGACAGTTATTTACGTAATCACTTATGAAAAGTGCGATATCAAACAAACGTGATGTACAAAATTATATCTAATTCTGTTTACATTTTGTTATTTCTTCCGCCTTCTAATAATGCTTACGTCATTGTCAATATTTAACAAAAACTAAATTATTAAAGTTGGCATTATAAATAACTAGTAAATAAAATTCCTACATGTGTCAAAGAAGTCACAGTTCAGAAGGAATAGTTATTTCCCTAACAAGTTCGGGAAGTTAATTTTCCCGAATGAGCACTTTGTTTGCAGCACGACCGAAGGGAGTGCTGCATGTAGTGCGAATTCGGGAAAATTCTTCCCGAAAGAGGTAGGTACAACGTTTTTTGTAACGAATAACTCAAAATATTTAAAAAAGTTTAAAAAATATTATTTAGTGTTTTACAACTTTACTGAGTTGGCAGCACAAATTACTAAATTTTTATACGTATCCTAGCACCTGTTAGCTTTTGTTGACGTTTACAGCGCGCCTGGAACACACAATTGCCATAGTTTTTGTGGGAAAGTAAAAAACACTCCGGTGCGGGAATAGTTATTTACCTAACAAGTTCGGGAAGTTAATTTTCCCGAATGAGCACTTTGTTTGCAGCACGACCGAAGGGAGTGCTGCATGTAGTGCGAATTCGGGAAAATTCTTCCCGAAAGAGGTAGGTACAATGGTTTTTGTAACGAATAACTCAAAATATTTAAAAAAGTAAAAAAAATATTATTTAGTGTTCTACAACTTTACTGAGTTGGCAGCACAAATTACTAAATTTTTATACGTATCCTAGCACCTGTTAGCCTTTGTTGACGTTTACAGCACCTCTGGTGCCATAGTTTTTGTGGGAAAGTAAAAAACACCCCGGTGCGGGAAAAGTAATTTTCGGCGCATCGGGAATGACCGGGAAATATGAATTTTGAAATCATGAGTGCAAAATAGTAATTTACGTTAAGAGTCCGGTAAACGCAAGTTTACAGTAGCGAGTCCAAACGTTTCGGGACGAGGCGACGTAGGAGCCGAGTCTGGAATGTTGAGACGAGCTACTGTAAAAGTTTACCGGACGTATGTCGAAATGCGTTTTATTTCATACTGCAATAATTTTTTGAATTGAAAATAATAAATAGTTTGATTATTGATTTATTTCATTTGAGTCCGGTAAAATGTTTTACCGGACCTGTTTATTTCATTTGAGTCCGGTAAAATGTTTTACCGGACCTGTTTATTTCATTTGAGTCCGGTAAAATGTTTTACCGGACCTGGTACCGTAAAGCCTCATTTTCCGGACTAAAATCATTAACTTAAACATGGGTTTTACGATACAGTATGAAATAAAAGTCATTTTCGGCGCATCGGGAATGACCGGGAAATATGAATTTTGAAATCATGAGTGCAAAAATTATTATTAGGAAACGCTAATTCTTCAAGTGCATTTCTCCAATTGCACTGGCACTAATGCAGTTTTCAGTGTATACAATAATTCATAAATTAATTATAAATAAATCATTGAGGGTGTATTCTTGTTTCTTTTACACAACTCTGTCGAAGAAAATTATGGAAAAAGTGACATTCACATAAAAAAAATACAAGAATTCGACCTTTCGAAATTATTTGAACATTAAATGTTGAAACAAACTGGCTCCGAACATTGCCACGTACAATTTTCTTTGACAAAAAAAACAGTTGCGGTAATTATAAACCAACACGATCTAATTATTAACCCTGCGCATTATTAGCTGTTATTGAAAATGCAAGATGAATAGGAAATTGTGTTCTTTCAAAAGAAAATAGAACTTACATCAATCCGAGGAAGTACAACATTTTGTCCCGTGTTTTGACCAGCCATTATGTATTTCTAATTTTAAAGAATGCCCATTAAAATTAGTTCTACACCTAAACGCGAACAGTTAGACGGCGCCAAGTGCAACTACAGAAACTAATGTGCATAAAACTTACCTTTCTACACAATTTTTATGCACTTTAGTTTTTGTAGTTGCGTTTCGCCGAAAGAACGTGCGATAACAAAGGTCCAATTTAATATCACTGATTTAAGAAATATAAAAATCGGTGCAACAGAAGTCGCAAACCAACTCGAAAAAGGAAGCGGCTTGTGTTTTAAATATAGAGATACATAATAAAAGATATATTCTACCTCTTCATATCGGATAAGAATGTTCAATAGTATTACTCCATTTATATATTATAAACAGACTTGAGATGGTTTCTAATAAAGAGTTAATATTATTTAACACACGCCTTCTAGTTGTTTTAGACCTAAATATTATGCCATATTTTGCTGTAGGAAGCAACATTTTTGTAAACAGCGAGGACTGGTCGCTTGAAATTCCCTCCGAGTATGACGCGAGTATTTTCCCTAAACACTACGTGGCCCTCGAACTTGATTTAAGTTAGATATTATTATACTATGAATATCTTAAAACTGCGTTTGCCGCTCAGTTAAAACCTATAATAACGACGTCTAGATCTAGATTTACACAAGGTAAGCTATAACACCTAGTTACGAGCTTCAGAAAAATCATCGTGATGATTAATAGGCATAAGGCATAATGGTAACCATCCAGACATTGTCTGTAATGGACACGGTCTAGGAGGTATACCAGGTACCTTAGACCCCAACTGCTAAGGTCATATTAGTCATTATACATAAATATGCACATTTTTTCAATCTGTTTGCAATTGACTAATCAATTAACTGTGATTTAATCGGACTACTTTAAGTATTGGTTTTTAATTTTTAAGCTGATGTACCAAACAAGATATGCCTGTTTAGGTTCTGTATTGCCAATTATGAAGAACTAACCTCATTTTCTCTAGCCTTGATAAAGGAATAAATATTTCCGAAATATTAGCTTGGATAAAAAGTTTTTTTTAATTGCTGCCCTGCAAAATGAACCTCAATTACTTACCATATCGTTTTATCAACCAGTCGTTCGTTAGTGTCTCGCAGTTTTAAATATATTTAATTATATACATATTCGTAAATAAAAAATATTATTGTATGTACGTATGTATTATCTGTAACCTCATTTTTATTATTAAAAACTTAAAATTGTTATGAAATGGCAAGTGGCATTTCATTCAGTTTAAATCTTAAAAATAATTGAAGGGTAGATAGACCTTATTTGGAGAATATAAAGGTTTTTATTATAGAACTTTCGACGTAAACAAAACCTTAGGTCTAACTCGTAGTATTTTAAATTTATGTGGTTGTTTTTAAAGTAGGTAAACTTACATCTTTGATGGCGAAAAAATATGTATTATATTTCTGCGAATATAATTTATTACTTTTTTAAAATTAATTTTCGCTATGATTTGATAATTAAGTTTTGTGGTAAATGCATATACATATCTGCATTTTAATTTTCCAATTGTTTTTCTTATAATGAAAAATAGGACTAAGATCTTGCGAATGTCCTAAAATGCGTGCTGTTAATAGTTCCTCTTAAGATAGGAAGATAAGTCTACAAGATTTATACCACGGACTCAACGTTTATTGGTTAATAGTGTAGAAACCTAGAAAGATGATCGTAACGAGGGAGCCAACTGAAAACGAAAATGCAAAAAGTAATTCATTTACAAATATGTGCAAATATTTTCTGTTTAATAAAAAATTTATAGTAATGTTATTATTAATATAATAATTTTATATACATCAAAGGTTGAAATATCGCCTAAATGCAATTCATAGTTTCATGTTGTTCTCTGAATGTCATTTTTTGGCAGTTGTCTATTGTGATAACTGCTATGTTTCTAGTACATTACAGCACAGGTACCTTTCTGAATTATTCTAATTGATTAGTATCACCGTTTTATAAACTAATACTGCTAATTCTACAAACAATACATGCACCTACCGTCTCATATTTTGTCAAAGCAAAATTGAATTAGTAATTCTTTGCAAATTGATAGTTTATAATAGTATTTCTGTGAAACTAAACTTAGCTTTGGGTTTGCGATTTTTGTGGCCTGCAAATTAAATTGTGTATTGCAATTAAGCTGCAACAGCAAATTGCATTGTTTTGATTTGTTAAATGTCTCTATTTGGACTGAGCGTGTCGCAACCCGATATGCACGTGGAGTTTACCTCTGCCCAAATCCAGGGAACTATTATGTAATTACCGCAATTCTCTGCGCACTTCGTTACTCGACTAACAAATTAACAAATGTAGGGTTAAAGGGTTAACATGCTTAAAATTTTAATTGTGAACAAATAATGCTCGTATTATTTGAACAATACGCTCGCCAACATCAACCCATGGCAGGCACCATAGATGTAAATGAACTGTAGGCATGCAGTTTTCACCGATTCTGCAATAAAGTTTCGGAATTGCAAGAAATAAGTTTACTTTTATTGTCTACGTCCGCATTTTGCTGGCGTTGGTCTGATGCCCCCGCGGAGTGAGTGCACTTATAAATAATTTGCACACTGGAAGTAGAAGTATTGGTGATAATGTTTTATCGTGTTCCAACTGAAAACAAGGAAAATCTGCAGAGGCTTTGCAACATTACGTTAGGAAACTGATTTTATGAAATGCTCTTATGTTGTCAAAGCCTAAAACGATCTATTTTCATAACTCAAAACTATTGTTTTAACTGTAACGAAAATCATAACATTTTTAAAACCATTTAATTTTGAAATTCTTTGAATGAAAGCTTGAATAAAATTACGAATTTTACGAAAATTATATCATGTTTCTGTCTGCATCCACCACTCAAATTAATATTTTTTAACTACTATAAAAAAGTTATATCCTGCACTTTAAACATTTTGTTTTTATAAAATTATTATTAGTTGTATTTCGCCTTTATCAAACCTCAACTGCAAAAAGTGAAATCTTTTATTGTCCAATTTGTTGCAAATATTTTCATGCAAATAAGAACATTTTAAAGTTTTTATTTTAGTTCTAATGATTTAGTTCATATGATTTTGAAATGACCTTAAGATTACTTGTTTTTATGACACGTGTCGGATGTTAAAGTTCGTATCGTGAATGGTCATTTGCTGAAGACCTAAGTGCAATAAATTTGTTTGTTAATATGTAATATTTCATGTTTTTAAAGTTAACAGTAACAATCACAAACAAAAATTGTGTACTAATCATTTATTTTAGTGAGGTAACTATCCTTAATTTAAACTTCTAAATTTTATGAATGACACATTAAATTTGAAATATTTATCAATTTGCTTTGTAGTGGTTAATTTTGTTTAAAAATAAACATCTGTCTTATTTTCTTTTCTAAATCGATATAAAACAGTTGTCTTCAAAAATAGTATAAGTAAAGGATAATACGTAACAATTGCTAGAGTGATGCGATTCAAAGAAGGTTCAAAACGACAGTATACATGTACATGCATAGTATGATCACGTCATATATATTACTACTTTGTAGTAGTTTGTAAATTGATCTTGATTGATATTTAAAAATCTGTAGGTACAGAAATATCTCCATGTACATAGGATTAAAACCATTAGTATCTAACGAATTCATCTTACCTAATTATTTTTAATACATGAGAACTTTTATCGTCAAGCAGTTAACATACCTCTGAACATAGACAATTTACATGGCTTATCACGGTTATGCATATTCTTGCTCACAATTTTTATGGAAAAAAAGGTTAGTGGTACTAAATTCAAAAGAATAATTTTTCGCGTCGTTTAGTATTAAAAACTTATTGGATAATGTTAATTGTGCATAAAAATATTAATTTTAAAATTTAGATATTCCCCTCACTTATATTTGGGAATATCTAAATTTTAAAATTAATATTTTTATGCACAATTAACATTATCCAATAAGTTTTTAATACTAAACGACGCGGAAAATTATTCTCTTGAATTTAGTACCACTAACAGTTTTTTTTTTTCATAAAAATAGTGAGCAGAAATATGCATAACCGTGATAAGCTATGTAAATTGCCTATGTTCAGTGGTATGAGTATGACCAACCACCCGGTATATAATTCAAATCGCATAAATGTTTTTGAAGTGCATTTTTTGCAAATAAATGTTATTTACTACATAATATAGTTGTATATTTTTTGCTGTCGTAAGTATTTCGAATTTTAAAGGCATCAGAAATAGATGACGATAGAAACTTACAAATAAGATAAAAAGGGAACAATAAAAATCAACTATTTGGAGAATTATTATTCCAGTTGTTCATCAGAGCTGTATTCTATCATTCATACTTTTAAATATTCTATAATCTTAATATTACAGAATAGATTGTACCGAAAGTTGGAAGAAGACATTATAAAGATACCCAGTTTGGGCTAAGACGTGGTCTTTTGGTAAAATGCTATCTTTGTAGTTCTTCTCTGTGGAGTGGAGACATGGAGTATTCAAAAATCTGATGCAATTAAACTTAACGCTTTCGACATGTGGATATATCACAGAGTGAGTAATACAGGAAAAAGAAACTAGAAGTAACGTTAAACTTAAAGAAAGTAAACTTACAATAATTGGATTATGTTATGGAGGGAGTGACATGTGATCTATTCCAAATAGTAATGCAAAGGAACATAGAGGGCAAAATATACGGTACCCCCCACCCAAGAAAAGCGCCCTTCCGTGCTTTCCAAGAATACTACGACACTCAACATCACTCCGTTTCGCTAATACAATGAAATGTTATGAACCAGTTATTTATCAAAAAAAAAAAACCCTAAAAAAAATTTAAAAACCCACGACGATCATACCTCAAAAGTTGATGTTGCCTTCATTTTCGGAGGACCTATCGTATGAAAACGATCCAAGACTTCAGGAAGGTTCCTGGCGACCGGAATCTTGTACACATACGAACATACATACTCCATACAGCACATTTACGCACCCCCCAATAGGGGGAAGGATCTAGTGCGCTGGGGTCTTCACCAAAAGATCCGCACAGCCGAGACGGAGATTTGGTATAGTGAGTTCATTAGTCGGTTGGCACGAATTTTAGAGATATTTGACTTAGAGTGGTTTTCGATATGAGGGAATTTTAATACTTCGTACACTTCGTGTCGAAGTAAAACAATGTAGGAAGACGCCACACTTCATTCAGTTATCTAACTGAATGATTCGAATGTAACTCCAATGAGCTTTTCAGAGCGGTACGGTGGCTTGCAAACTTAATCGCTTCATTTCTTACATCCGATCAGGAGATGATATACCATAAAGAAGAAGATTCAGAATAGGTTTGAACAACGCCTTAGAAAAGCTATGCATATTAGTTAATAACCTCAAATATGCTAATGATGCACTTCTACTTGCGAACAGCGAGGAAAATTTACTGGGCCAGGTAATTCGAACCAGTGAAGAGTGTGGTATGAAACAATGAAACTGAATAACTTTAAAACCATTATGATAATTAATCAGAACAAAAACGTTACTGCAAAAACACGTGCAAGTAATACAGAGTTGCAGAGCGTACAAAATATCACTTACCTGGGGTAGATTACATTACATGCCGACTGGGACCATGCCAAAGAGATTAACATACGAAGAGAAAAAGCTCGATACCCATTGAATACTGTGTTCTCTGTATTCTACTCGTTCATATGCACTTAGAATAAGGGTAATTCGATATTATGAATTTTGACTTCTCTTGTATAGTGTGAAAGCATCGACACTCACAGAAGGGACACCTGGTACGCCATATAAGCAACAGAATAGCTCTTCAAAGCGTACGAAAAGACCTAAAAGTAGTAGAAAAATTAGATGCTTTGGTAACATATTGATAACTAACAAAGCAAATTCAGGGGCAAATTCGAGCAAAATAAAAACCTTGCAGAAGGAGAAATTTTTAGTTTAAAGAACTTAAATAGTCACCAGATATTGCAATTTAAACGAACGAGTTAGAAGATCTACTTTCACAGATGCCTGAATTACATATTTTAGTTTGCGATTTCAACGCCCACAGTACTATCTGGGGAAGTGAAAGCGCTGATAGAAGGGGAAGAATCCTTGAGAAGATGCTGTTCCTTAGTAAACGATGGTAGTTATACGCATCGGTGTAGCCAATCCTATAGTTTCTCAGCTATTAATTTATCCATTTGCCATCCAAGGCTACAACCAGATCTTCAGTAAGAAGTGATAAAGTCCCTACATGAAAAAGGCGAACTGGAACCATTTCGAAGAATACCTTCTAACACACGGCTTAAAGTTTTCGATAATAAACGCCGCAAAGGTGTCTATACATAAATTCGTCAGGGAAGAAGGTGCCAAGGTGGAATAATGCTTGTAAGGTAGCTTTAAAAATTCAAAGAATTATGAGCCACAGCCAGGATAACCATCAGAAATAGCAAAAACAGAATCCTGGAAACATTACATCGACTCCTTAACCGCTTCAACAACCAATAAAGATGTGTATAACAAAAATTTAAAAATCTCAGAAAAAGAAAATAGCTTCAGAATATCTGCACTAAACATTCTTAATAGCATTACTACCGAACACGGTCAAATAGTAAATCACGTATGTAACACATTCGCTAATATGTCAATTACATCAAATTGCAAAAATTGCTTTGAAGAATATAAACAGCAACTCGAACCTCAACGTACTATTATCCCATCTAGCGACAACGAAACATACAACATAGAATTTAGCATGATGGCGTTGAACCAGTGTAACGATAGCAGTACCGGACCCGATACAGTCCATTAAAAAATTCTACAACATTTGCCTAATCCATCCAAAGTCATCCTGTTGTGCTTTTATAACCATATATGGGTATCTAAACTATTTCCCCATTCTTGGAAAACATCCATTGTGATCCCTCTGTTGAAACAAGGTAAAGATAAGCTTCTCCCCGAAAGCTACCTTTTGTAATATACTAGAAAGCATGGTAAGCAATCGTCTATGGTGGTACTTTGAAACGCAAAAATGAATATCGCCCTTTCAAAGCGGATTCCGACAAGGTAGATCAACCTTAGACAATATTGCACGCTTGGAAGTCGACATAAAGAATGAATTAGTTACTAAAGAAGACACTGTTCCAATATTCTTGGACATTCACAAGGCGTATCACACTGTAAGGACAAGAAAGATCGTTCTAACTCTTCGTAATTGAGGATTACGAGGAGAAATAGTGCACTTTATATTGAACTTTCTTACAGATAGAAAGTTCTACGTGAGAATGGCTAGTATAGACTCTATAATAAAAGAACACAAAATTGCATTCTTCAGGGGCCCGTGCTTAGTGTACTTTTATTTATTATTGCTATAAACGGCATTACCACTAATGTAAAAACTCTGTGAGATGTCTCCAGTATGCAGATGATTTAGTCCCATACTGCACAGACCAAGACATTACAAATATACAACAGCTACATATAGCACTAAACCAACCACAGAAATGGAGTGAACTGAACGGCTTTAACTTTTCAACCCAAAAAACATGTCTTCAATTTTCGAATAAGCGAACACCCGAAGAACCGGATCTGCAACTAAATGGACAACAACTGTAGTATACAAAAGAGTTCCTTTACCTAGGAGTTATCTTTGACAAGAAGTTAAATTGGGTATCGCATATTCAAGATCTTAAAAACAGATGTAGAAAATCATTGGATCTTATGCAAACAGTTTCCTGTAATAACTGGAGTGGAAACCAGGATGTTCTCCTGAAGATGTTCAATGCCTTGATCAGATCGAAACTCGAATACTGTAGTTGTGTTATCGGTGGTGCAAACACAAATTACATAAACCCTAAATACAGTATATAATAACGGTCTAATCGCATCGGGGGTCCATCGAACAAGCCCAGTACTGAGCATCTACAGTATCACCGGCCATCCTCCTCCAGATATAAGAAGAGACCAACAACTATTAAACTATGTTACATTAGTTATGACATATAAAGACCATTTAAACTACCAAATAACGATCAATTCGCAATACCAGAATGCTTACAATAAAACACCTAAATTTAGTCCTCCCTTTAATTTCCGTAAGAAATCCTTAGATAACATCCATCAAAACATAAATCTTTATGCATACCTACAGTTCACAACCCCTTGAACAATTCCAACCTCCGACATATATTTGGATCTAACCAAAATTCCGAAATACATCACGCCTACAATACAAAATAAGACATTGTTAGCTGAGATAATATTACGATTTTCTCATTATCTTCCAATATACACAGATGAATCAAAAACGAATACCGGTATTGGGTGTGCTATTGTATGTGCTAACTATCAAAAAATCTTTAAACTTAGTAACTACTTGTCAGTATTTAGGGGGAACTATAAGGGATTAACAAGGCACTCGATTTCATAAAAACCAATGACCAACCAAAGTTCGTGATACTCTTCTGTTCTTTAAGTTCAGTGCTATCCCTGAAAGAACTATATTCTACTAATCCATAAGCGAGTGGATATCAAAAAAGTACTCCCTTTAATGTCACCGAGTTGTCAAATGGAGACTAGCAATTCTTTCATATTTTTTTTGCGTGATTCGCTGCATATACGTTAAAGATAACATAGTGTAGTGCTATGTTATTTTGAGCCAAAAGTAACTACTTATAGTAAATAATTTACAACAATATAGTAGGTAACGCAAAATCATCTCTCCTGGCATGTCACTAATACGAAAGTCGGCAAAACTCTGTTACTAATTTGAAGGAGATTTCAAGTTTTTGTTTGTGTGTTGTAGTAGGTAATGCTATCACTAAAACTAGAGTGTATTCAATGATATGTACAACTGTAAATATTGTTTACTCGGCAGAAAACTGCGTCACTGAATGTAACAATCATTCTCCTGGCGTGTCGGTTAAAGCCAATATTAAAAGCCCGCGTAAAATTTTCGAGCTCGCCTGCTGAAGTTCTTAGCTCAGTGGTAGTGCGCATACTTTGAATACAATTTGAACGTTTTGCGGAATTTAGGTAAGTTAGTGATTATTGCTTGTGTAATTTTTGGTGCAGTCATTTTCCTGGTATCGTTAGCTGTCTTCTACAACAGCAGTATTTGTTATAAATAACGTAAAATGTGTGTAATGATGTTCTCAACTTGTCCTGCAATTTCTAACCTCAAATTATTATTGCCGAAGATTATGTGCCCTATTCACTTTGAAAACATCAGTCTCCTGGTCATCATTCTCCTGGCACATCAAAATTTTCTGGTGACAGGAGAATGACGCGATACCAGGAGAATGGCAAATAGTTCACAATTCTATGGTTTAATTGAAGATATTTACGAAAAATAAAACCTTTATAGGGTAGGTAATAAGCAATCAGGATTATGGCACCACAGTCTCGAGAAGACAGATTGAAAAAAAAAGAGAAGCGGAAAAACGTAGGCAGGAGCGAATTAAATTGATTCCAGAGTTGCTAGCTGAAGAGAAGATGAATAGGAACCTTAAATACTTGAACAGAAAAAGAAAGAATCATGTGAAGCTAATAGCAAATCAAACACCCCGCGAAAGCAGAGCGATTAGAAAGAAGTGGAGAGAAAGTTCAAAAAGAAATAGGCAGAAGAAGAAAATAGAGAGTACTAGGGAAAACTTTTTAGTTGAAAATACACCACCGGCCAGTGATCATGAGGAAAGCAATCTAGATGGGAGAGTTTCTTCAGGTAGAAGAAGAGCCAATGGGAATAGAATGAGAGTGTACAGGAAACTAATAGCTACAGAAAAATTATTAGAAAAAAACAAGGAAACAAGCAAATAAATACAAACGAAAATATTATCGTGCACGAAATTCTATTAAACCAAAAACCAAAGAAAGTCCTAGGACAAAAGTAAATACCATTCTTAAAGGACATATGGTGCCACAGGTAGTCAGAAGGAAACTTCTTTTCGGTGAAATCATAAGTAAACAAATTTCGACTATCACAACTTAAAAAGTCATAAAGATAAACAAGTTCTTAGAAAAGGTGTAAGCGGAAAATTGGCTAAAAAAATATAGAATGCTAAAAGAAACTCGAAAACTTCTTGGGTCAACTAGCGATGAAACAGTGAAATACAGAAAATCAGTTAAACAAAGTTGTGGGAGATAGATAGCCAAAAAGTTTATTGTAGTATAAAAATATGATTGTTCCTTAAGGTCCAAACGTCATACATGTAAAAGTTGATAAAAATTTAACGTTTCGCCACTTTTGATGGCTTCATCAGAAATTATTGACATGTGATATAACTAAAATACAAAGGGTTATAAATTAGATTAAGTGAACACACAGAAAATTTGTCAAGGCTTACCAAATTGGCTTCTATGAAAGTTTATAATAATTGATAACAAAAATTTGCAAGTGACTAATTAAAGCCACATTGCAAGTATATACTTGGTAAGGGTGTTAGTAAAGTTGTACAGATAACCACCAAAGAAAAAAAATCTGCTTCGATTGGCGAACTTGTTGACGAACTGGAAAACAAGAAAATGCATTATATGAAACACTGTGCTAACATTAAACATCAGTTTAATGCTATTCGTAAAATAAAAACAATTTGAATGAGGAAGAAATACTCATTCATATTGACTTTAGTGAAAATTATTCAGCCAAATTTTCGGAAGAAGTTCAATTAATTCATTTTGGAGCTTCAAGAAGCCAGTTTACACTTCATACAGGAGTTATATACAACTTTCGTCGTGAGAAACCCATTTCATTTTCTACAGTTTCTGACTGCTTGCGACATGATCCACCTGCAATATGGGCCCATTTGTTTCCTGTACTAAAATTTGTTAGTGAACGCTACCCAGTAGTCAGTGTTGTCCATTTTCTTAGTGACAGTCCTTCAACACAATATCGAAACAAAAAAAACTTTTATTTTCTTCAGCACATATTACCAGTATTATTTCCAAGCGTTAAAAGTCTACGTGGAATTATTTTGAAGCGGAACATGGGACAGTTTCCGAAGGAAATGACATCACCAATATCGCCACATTACTAGAAGTACTTAAGGAACATTGCCAAGGAGTATTACTATGGTTTGTTTCTGAAAATGAAATAACTAGAATGGGCAAAAAATTACTGCTCTATAAACAATAGCAACTGTGTCTGGAACTATGAAGCTCCACCAAGTGTCCTGTATTTATGAACCTGAAAATATCTGTGACTATAGATCTCGTACCTGTTGGGAATGTCCGTTTGGAAAGCGATGTAACCATTTTAGTATTGTGCCACCAGATGCTGGTCTTGGATATGAAACTTTAATGAAGAAAGGTTAGTTTTGAATGGATTTTTTGGAGTTTAATTACCGAAAATGTTATGTTGTAGATAAGTTGAATTATTCCTATAATGTGGAAGACTGGGTTGTTGTAGAATACGATGGTATTTTATAGTAATGGGCATAACCGGACAATTTTCATAACCGAATTATTTGCATTCGAATGATATTAATAACCGAATGATTATTTGAATAATCATTCGAATACATTTTGGTTCTCGATTCGTTTCGATTTCGCCGGTTTGCCGGTTACGCGGTTCAGCGTCATCTGCATCGGCATCATAACTTGCAGATAGCAGAAGAACTCAGTTAATCGTTAATTATAATAATTGTATAAATGATTTTTATCTACTTTGCGTTCGTACTGAGGCTATTACGATAAGCGTTTGCGTATGCTATAATAAAAATACTAAAAATTTTCATTTTTTTGCTTAAAAAAGTGGCAAAGTAGATAAAATACTGTATGATACCTCGTTTATAAGGCATTTTGTAGCACTTACTCCTTTAGGGCACTCCTCGCTTCGCTCGTCGTACCCTAAATCAGTGCGTGCTACAAAATGCTTCTTATAAAACTCGTATCATAATATACTATTATTTGATTTCTAAGGAGTTTGTGGATATGAATGAAATATATCACCTTTATTGTTTTCGATAGCTGGCGATTTATAATAATATAATAATAATTAATAATATATTGTTGTATTTGTATAAGTTTAACGACTCGCAATTCTGCATTAGCACGATTACTCCTACATTCTTCCCATCTATAACCAAAACATAATATGTACATTATGTGTTATGTATTGGAAATTAAGAGGTATTTATTAAGTGTAGGAAGAAAGAAATATACGGAACTGCTTGCTAAGAGCAATAAAAAACAGTGGTAAAACATTTATGTTTATCGATTGGCCGGGTTAAAGGCGGCAAAAATTTATTTATGTTCATTATCATATGACGACGGATCGACCGCGAGCCTCAGCTGGCAAAGAAGCAAGGGAGAAAACTGTAGACCGAGACACCCAAATGGTGTTTTCAATACAATCAGCCTTGCTTATGCTTACTTATGAGTTATGAATGACGTATTATTTACAGAATTTCGATCACTCGCAGGTCGCTGAGATATGGCAGGTAGTACGTATCAGAATGAGGTTATTTTTCATTCGAATAAGCCCATCACTAGTATTTTATACCCAGGCAAAATTACTAAAATTGAATCGGGCACAATAGTTAGGAACCTGCCAAGAAGAAAACAGGATGGAAATGGCCAACTAAACCAGACACAAACGAATATTTGCCAGAACAAATTAAAGGAAAATTGGATCCACCACAAGTTGACGCAACGAATAAAAGATTCTCAATATTTAATTTTATGAAACTTAATCCGGACAGTGATTTGTTGCATTTACACTAATTACATTTATTTTTACATTCTATAATAAGTTAAAGATGGACTATATTTGGTTTTTACAGGCAATTTATGTTTCTTTTGTGCAATTTGTACTTAACATTTTGTAAGTTTTGATTATAATTAAACTTATTTTCATTTTTTGTTTAATATTTTACACTTTAATCATTCTTCTGGCAGGTACTTCATTCTCCTGGCACAGAAAAATAAATAATTAATAAATTCACCCCCCCCCCAGTTCAAAAATTCTATGCATTTTCATAAAACATAATACATTTAGCATAGACAAGGCTTGCTATCACAAAAAAAACATAAAAATTACTAATTTTATTTTTAAAATATCTTGCTCCTGAAAGGAGGTACTTTTTTGATATTCACTCAAATACAAAAAATACATGATATGCTGTTCCAGATACAAAACAAAATATATGTAAAATTTATCTGCATATCTTATGCCTATAGGCATAATTGGGAGTCACATGGCAGATACGAAGGCCGAAGAAGCTACCACTAACATAGAACTAGATGATCCGACAGTTAGAGCCCCCAGATATCAAACGCCTAAATACAAACAATCTTCTCCTTAAATTGACCAACTACTGGATGTCGATAATAGATAATAACCTCGGGTTGATTAAAAACACTACCCAGGCCTGGCCCTCCCCATCCCTGAGCCGAAAACTGGAAGTGGGTCTATCAAGACTGAGGATAGGATACACGAGAATTACTCAAGACTACCTTCTACCACGTGATCACCACCCCGTCACAAAGACGTTTGCCAAACAAACTTACCTGTTTCATCTATAATCCTATATTGTAAAGGGTGTTCATTAGAATTTGTGGTCTAGTCGGCTTTGGAACTGATGAAGTCATGTCGTGCATTAAATCATATGGCTGATAACTGACACTGGCAGTGTTGAATCCAGGGGAGTGACCGGGAGGAAAATCCCCCCCCCCCCCCCGGACAGTACAGCATTCCCCCCCGGAAACATTACCACATCGTATTCATATTTTTTTAATATATAAAGGAATATGTGAATTGCGAGGAAATAAGTAAAAATACCCCCCAGAAGTTTCATTTTCCCCCCTGGAGTAAACAGTCTAAATTCAACACTGGACACTGGTGACACTGTAAGTCTATGTCAAATTCGATGTTAGCAGGTTAGGTTTGGCGTTAGTCTGTGTCAAAACTGACGCAAAACGTAACCTGCTAACCTCGAGTTTGACATAGACTTACAGTGTCACCAGTGTCAGTTATCAGCCATATGATTTAATGCACGACATGACTTCATCAGTTCCAAAGCCGACTAGACCACAAATTCTAATGAGCACCCGTTATAAAATATTCAAAAAAAAGAAATACAGCTCAACTCAGCAAAGAGTTAAAATTAATATTGGGAATAAACAATAATGAAATACCATACTATCAACTTACATTAGTGCCAAAGACCTTAGTTGTTGAGTCACTATAAAACTTTAAAAAAAAGATAGCACTCTAGTATGACATGAATGTAATTCTTCAGAACAGCTTTTAATAAAATTACGAAGGTCACTTCTGTTTAGGTAACAATGTCCAGTAATGATATGGTACTAAGAAGAAGAAAAAGTAAGTATTTCTACAGGAGTGCTAAAGCGATTTCCTGTAAATAAGGAAGCCTGGAAACATTTTCTAAACTAATTCTAAATTATAAAATATAAGATCATAATGATTAGCGGAGTTCACCGACGTAAGTAGTATTGGGGCACCTTGATTTTTTTACAAGAGCCAACCTGTCTGCTGTGAGACGCACGCAGTGTTTCCATACCTTTTTATTTTAAAATTCTATAAAATCAGAGGCCCGACTGATGCCGCACTAACACGTTTTAAACCATTGTACTCTGTTACCTGATGCGGCAGCAGTTTGGACCTCTGATTTTATAAAATTTTAAAATAAAAAGGTATGGAAACACTGCGTGCGTCACATCGCAGACACGATGGCTCTTGTAAAATTCAGCGATGACGCATCACGACAAATAATAAAACGGCAGCTGAGGGTCAAGTCTTTTGATAAAATATATATCAAAACCGATTTAGAAATTTGTACATGGCTTAATTTATATGAAATATTGTATGAAATTGCATGTAGAAGGCTTTTTAAACTATATGTTTTCTTAATTAGGCAGAGAGTGCTCGTTTATATAGGGAGGCAGGTTGGCCGAATGGTTAAGGCGTCAGATTCAAGTTCTGATCTCGAAAGAGAATACGGGTTCGATTCCCGTACCTGTCATATTTTTTATATATTTATTATGAAAGTCTTGATTTTAAGCTAGTTTATTCAAGACGGCTCTACCAGAACAAACGACTGAGCTCCTTTTCGACTAAAATGGACAAAGAGCGGAAGATGTTGATTGTATCGCCGGAATTTGTCCAACGTCCTAAGTCTGGCGATGATGCGGAGAAAAATATATTATCACAGCTTGATGACGAAATGCAAAAAGTTTTAAAGTCCAAATTAACTGATCACGATAAATGGATCCAGTACAATCAGGTTTTACAAGGTACCTTCATTTCACAAACCAGGCACGGCAGCCAATCAAAATACCCATTGAAACAACCAGTAACAGCCTATCAAATGCCATTATTTTATCTACACTTCCCAAAACTTTTAAGAAAAAAGCTGAAGTTTTTCTACGCATTTTGAGTGCCTCAAACAATGTGAGCTGGGATCACAAGGGTACCGTTACTATAAAGGGTGAAATTTTACCGGCGTCTAACATAGTCGATTTAGTTCACGACACTCTGCGGCCTCGAAAAACTATTAATCCACCCGGACGCCTACAGTTTGCTGCTTACATCAAAGACCTTAACGTTGCTAATGTGCTGCTAGCTAAACCTAAACAGAAAAAGAAGCCAACCCCGACTGGTACTACAGGAAAAAACGAAATGGAAACTGATAACTGCGAGTCCGATTTAGAATATAAATTAAAAACACCAGCTACTCATCCAAGTCCACATCAAAAAGGTTCAGTCAGAAGAACGCCGATAAGGAAACGCCTCCAAAAAAGGGCCGTTAGAAAAACGCCTCTAAGGCAGATGTCATCAACACCAAAAACCAAGGGAATTCTAGATTGGGTGCATCTTAAACTTTAAAATGACACAATGAAATTCTGATTTTATTACTTGCAGCCTTTTTAATTTGAAATGTTGTGCACCTGAAACTACAGTTTTGTAAATTGCTATCGAATTTTTAGAAAATAAGACATTTAGCTGTACATTTATATTTATATTATTAAGTATTATACGAAATAAGAACAATATATTTGTTTATTACAAAGTGTTTGTGTTTTTTTATTTCTACTCTGTTTTTGTTTTTCACGAATCTGAAACAATTACAAAATCTAAAGCTAAAATATTAGTATTTGAAGTTATTTTACAGCTACAAAGTGTAAAATTTCAAAAAATCAATCTACGATTTCATAATGGCGTGATATAATTTAAAAATTGTGATTTCTTTTAATTTTGAGCGACACATTTTATAAAAAGTGTAAAACATTTGCAAATTTTTCAACGAAATTGTGTGTTTTATTCAGGTTTATGTTAATTTGTGATCAACATACATATATTTTGTATAATTTCAAGTGTTATGATGGCAGTTTTGTAAAATTTTAAGTGAAATGACGGGGCCAGAACATTTTTTCAACAAAATTACGTGTTTTTATTCAAATGTATGTTAATTTGTGGACAACATATATATATTTTGTATAATTTCAACTGCCATGATGTCAGTTTTTGTAAAAATTTATGTGAGATAATGTGTAATTGGGTGATTTTTATAAAATTTTCATCGTGTGTTGAATTAAAATGTCATTTTTTGTATAATTTATGTGACATGATGTCGATTTTTGTAAAAATTTATGTGAAATGTTGTGTAATTGTGTGATTTTTGTTCAATTTTGAGTTAATTTTCGTAATAAAAATGAACAATGAGCCTACGTAACTGAAATTTTGCTTGTCGAGATGCTTGTGGTAAAAGATTTTTCAATGAAATTGCGTGTTTTGGTGGTGTCAGAATATTTTTTTCAACGAATTGCGCGTTTTTATTTAAAAATTATGTTAATTTGTGGTCAACATACATATATTTCCATCAAAAGTATAAGATTTTTTAAATTTTGTTTATCGAAATGATTGTGGTAGTAGATTTTTTCAATGAAATTGCTATTTCTTTTAATTTTGAGCGGTGCATTTTATAAAAAGTGTAAAACAATTGCAAAATTATGCATAGTTTATGTAACATGATGGCGATTTTGTAAAAATTTATGTGAGATGCTGTGTAATTGAGTGATTTTTGTTCAATTTTCGTCGTATGTTGAGTAAAAAATGTCGTTTTTTGTATCATTTCAAGTGACATGATGTCAGTTTTTGTAAAAATTTATGTGGACCAACACATTTTTCAGCGAAATTGTGTGTTTTTATTCAAATCTTACTAAAACTGCTGCAGAAATTGCTGGTTTTTATTCAAATCTTGCTAAAACTGCAACAAGTTAGAGAAAAAAGTGTAAAACATTTGCAAAATTATGCATAGTTTATGTAACATGATGTCGATTTTGTAAAAATTTATGTGAGATGATGTGTAATGCGTGATTTTTGTTCAATTTTGAGGTAATTTTCGTAATAAAAATGAACAATGAGCCTACGTAACTGAAATATTGCTTGTCGAGATGCTTGTGGTAGAAGATTTTTCAATGAAATTGTGTGTTTTGATGGTGCCAGAACATTTTTTTTCAACGAATTGCGTGCTTTTATTCAAATTTATTTTAATTTGTCGTCAACACATACGTCTTTTCGTAATTTTTGCGTGCTTTTATTCAAATTTATTTTAATTTGTTGTCAACACAGACGTATTTTCGTAAAATTTTACTATTTTTTCAATGAAAGTTGTATAAAAATATTGTTTTTGTAGAATTTTATGTGAAGCGATGTAAAAATTGTAACATTATATCGAAAATCCAACAATTTTTAAAATTTAGTCATTCTCAAACATTTCGTCAGTATGGTCAGTGGTGAGAAGAAACAGTTTATTCCGAAAGAAGTCGCTGTTTTCGTTAAAATGTTCTAAATTACCAATTTACATTAAGTTGTTATATACAAATTGACCGTGAAAAATCTGTACATTTACAATAGCACAGTTTGATTCTTCCATTTTGTCAAAAGACCCATCTTATAAACGAACAATAACTAAAAGTTTTACGTATTTATAATACGTTGCATTTATTTACTCAACACTTACGCGATTTAAAATAATTATTCACATGTGGCTAGGGTTCAAATCCGACTTGGGCCACCCCAAAAAGCTTTTTTTAAATTAAATAAATGCGGACGAGATGAGCGTAGACAAGATGACCCCTGCAGATTCAGTGATATCATAGCAAATTCCATTGTCTGTGCTAACAATCAAGTTAACTGAAAACGCGCCCGGGGCAAAAACCATTGCGAATAATTACGCATTTTATGTTTATCTCTTTCTTATTCAAGCAATACGTATTATCAGTATTTCAGGAATATATTAAAATAAAATTTGTAACTCGTTTTATATTACGATCTGCCTTTACCTCTTATCGCCCATTTAATTTTTAAACTAGCTGTTGTAATTTATAAGCGGCTAAAACTCAGTCGAAAATAACATTTAAAATTTATTTATAATATGAATATGGAAGTGTAATGTCAGAACAGCTAAGTGGTACAATGTTCAAACCTTTAAAACCAAACAAAACACAGGCACCGACCTGTTTTAAAAAGGGAACTTAGACGGAAATTTCCTATAGTAGGTAGGGACAATGAGAATCTCGTTAATCCAGCCATATAGCAGGCACAAATTATAAAATAATTAATAAGCTGTTACAAATCTAATTTTTTTTAAATTGTATCTACCTTTAAACACAATAAGCTATACATTCCCGTTCTTATAAATCATATTTCTCAAAAAATAGATTGTTTTAAATTCTGGCAGCGTGACGGCAGAGCTGTGAAATGACGTTTTGTTCAAACCCTTTAAATCCCGTAGCGCTCCGTGGTCTAGCGGCATCGATCGATGTGAGCCCAATGTGTATGCAAACGTAGAGGGTTCAAACGTAGAGGGTTCAAATCCAAGTCCGCCAGAGATTTTTTTAAATTAAACATCCATTTTGTGACTGCAAGAGAGAGACAACCAGAGCAGAAGAGAGAGAGAGAGATAAATCTACCAAAACAGGAACTTAGAAAAAAATCTGAAAACATTTAAAATTCAAATATTCGCGCGAAATTAAAATGGCCTCCGTGCATGAGAGAGAGAGAGAGAGAGAGAGAGCAGCTTCGATGAGGGAGACGGAAGATTTAGCAGTTTGAAATTCAAATATTTCCGCGAAAATTCAAAATTAAAAACGACAGCTGTGAGAAGTGCGCGCGCAGAAAACCAAGATGGCCGACACCCCGGGAAGTTTAAAATAAAAAAATTGAACTTAGAAAAAAAATCTGAAAATTTTCCTATAGTAGGGGGTTAATGGAACTCTGGTTAATCTATTCATGCGCGCCGCCGCCTAATTCCGGAAGCAAATTAAAAATGGCAGCCGCGTAATTTAATCAGTAGCACATATGTAAATTACATATCAAACTTCATATGTGATTAATTAGATCAATCCGCGAAATTAATTAGGTCAAACCGCGGATTTAATTCGCGGATTCGCGGATTTAATTCGCGATTTTAATTGACCCAATTAATTTTGATATCAAAATCAAGGTGCCCCAATACTACTGACGTAGTAGGTAAAACATTTTAGTAGCCCAAATATGTAAAATGCGCTATAATCTTTCGCAAATATCGTTGAAACTACGAGTTTACTATAATTGAGTTTCAGGTGAGAAATAGTAAAATTAAAAGCGGCTGATGATTTTGCTACAAGAACAATAAAGGGATTGAAGGTGTGGGAGTTTTTCCGTTCTTGCTTCTGTAATTTTAATTTTAATAAGAAGTAACTGATCTCTATTTTAAGCAATATTAGTGTGCAGTCTATATACAGAAACTCATTATTTAGAACTTTTAAATCTGAGACATACACAAATTAAATCTCAAAGAATTACTATTATTGAATTTAATAATGTAACGTTGTATGCGATCTTTCTAAAAAGATTTTTAAATTTAAAAAACATTACAAATTCCCATCTTAAGAAATTCTATATGTTTTTAATAATTTGGGTTTCGCTTCCCAGAGAGCTGTTGAGCAACCAGACAGTTTCTTTTTATTACAAGCCAGTCCCAGGACTAAAGACCAAAGAGAGAGACACGAAGTTGTAGTTTTTCATTATACATTTTTACTTCATTTTGCAATAAAGGAAGTACTAGTGAATTCATCCCACAAATTCGAAATTGGGTTTTCAACAGATCTTCACGTTTTAGAGTCCCCTGAATCCAAAATAACATGTTTTTCTCTGTCAGTGAGTGAACAGAATATCTCAAAAACGAAAAGAGATATGACGTTGAAACTTCATATATACGTTTTGTGTACTATTTATGTGTATTGATCTTAGATAGCTGATTTTCTAGTTGAATACCTCTAAAATGGTTTTTTAAACATTTTTCTATGACGTATAAAGAGAAGGGTAATATTAACGTGTTTTCACAGTAAGTTCAAATTCCTGTTACAAAGCATATTTTTAATTGTACAAATGATATAAATAAAGTGATGTTATGGCTTTGGATGTACCTATATGTTAGACTCAGATGCCGAATTCGCTCAACTGCCGAAATGGAATACGCAGCCAATGAACTGCGTAAAACCTAAATTCGCCCATTTGCAGAATAAATCAGTTCAGTTGCAGAATTGTCCAAATCCATTTTGGCAATTGAGTATATTCGGCATTTGAGTGTATCATATATATTAAATATAATCTACAACTGTTATTGCATTCCCTCATCGTGACGTGCCCAATGAAAACAAAATTTCAGAATTCGTTAACCGTTGCCAATCAATATTTTAAGTTTATACCGACCGCAAAGAATAGCGACTTCCTATTTTCTAAATGTCGCCGATAATTATTACTGCTAAACGCTCGCTTTCATTGTGAGAAACGAAATATTGTCACTACCTTAATACTTCTTTTTTTTCTTCCTCTGATATCAGTCCAATGGCTTGTTTAATTTCATAAAGTTGTGGTTCCAAGAAACCGACTTTGCTCGTAAGTTAGCTAGAGGTGGCTAGCCTTGTTCCCTGATAAGGGGATAATGACGGCCACATGTGTCAGTGCTGTAGCCGAAGAACGTACGATATATAAAATCCCTTTGTAGTTACTGGAAACCCAGTCCAACCACCTGAGAGTCAAATATATATCCTACTTGACCAACCGCTCTCCGTATTGCATTATGCATATTTACGAAGCTGTTTTCAAAAAATTATAAAATATGTGTATCATTTCTACTACTGAAAGAACAAACCTGCAAAGACCTTTGGAAGTTATCATAAAAAAATGTATTTTTACTTCCGTCGTCTTAAGGACGAAGGAAGTATTGTAATCGCGAAAAAATCACCTTTCGAGATTTCTCCAGATCTTCACGTCTCAGGGTCCGTAGATGCCAAAAACGGGTTTTCTCAATTCCGCCTGTCTGTCTGTCTTTCTGTTGGCGGTATAACTCAAAAACTATTTGTCGGAGGAAGACAATATTTTGCATACACCTGGTATGAAATCGAGAAAAATTCAGACAAATATATACAGGGTGAGCACCTAAAAAATAAAATGTTGTTTTTTTATTTAACTTAGCAATAAATACAAGCAATAATTTTTACATAGCCCAGGCTTTATTCTTACCAAAAATGGGCCCCAATAGATACAGAATAAATGTTGTACGATACAAAAAGAAGCAACAAATTAGTGCGTTACTGGGTCTGTGCTCCGTAGCTCAGGTAGAAATAGCCCGTTCCCTTGAAATATCCCACAAAACATTGGGACTGCATACACGGTCCGCTTTTATTTTGAAAATGTATTTAATTTATTAGAAACGTGAAGATATTTTTATTCCTAACTTACATAATTTGATTTTTACAATTATATAGTGTCACAATGTCGACGAGGGAAGTTCTGGGTAAAGCCTTTTACAAATTTTTTATTTCTACGATAA